>PVKP010044742.1:0-16536 GCA_004027715.1 Plecturocebus donacophilus | reverse complement strand
GAAACCCTGTCTCTACTGAAAATTCAAAAAGTTAGCCAGGTGTGGTGGCTCACACCTGTAGTCCCAGCTACTTGGGAGGCTGATGCATGAGAACTGCTTGAACCTAGGAGGCGGAGGTTGCAGTGAGCAGAGATTGTACTACTACACTTCAGCCTGGGTGACAGAGCAAGGTGTTGTCTCAGTAAAAATAAAAATAAAGATGAAAATGAAAAAAAGGGAACATGCAATAAACAATTTAGATCTTGGGTCTATATATGATTGTAAATTATAAGGTTGTGCTACGAATAACTGTGCCAACTAATTTGGACATCTATATGAGCTAGATGGCTTTCTAGGAAAAACTATGTGATCAAAGTGAAATTAAGTAGAGGTAGAAAACCTTAGCAGATACATAATCACAAAACTGTTGTCAGAGAACATCCACTAAGAGGTTAGCTAGGTCCCAAGTGTTTTACAGTAAGCACTCCTGAACCTTCAAAGAGTAAGTCCTACTTCATTCAAATATTCTAAGACATAATTTTAAAATGAAGAAACCTTTCAAACCATTTTACAATGACTATCTATATCCAATATCAAAATACTAAGACAAAAAAGAAAATTGAATATGAGTGTAAACATCACTAATAAATTAACAGCTAATAGTACACTAAAATAAATTTCGAAAAGAAAAAGATATACACCAGGATCAAGTCAAATGTATCCAGGAAAGTAAGAATGATTTAACAATAGGAAATTTATCAAAACAATTTATATTAACTGATTCTATATATAACCACTGTTGAAGATACTCATGTCCAAAACTACCAATATATTTACTGGTATCACTCATATCAGCCATTCCATTAAAATCTCTAAGTAAAATTAAGGAGTAAAAAGAAAGTTCCTAAATATGTTTAAAAGTATATATCAGAGGCCAGGTGCTGGTGGCTCACGCCTGTTATCCCAACACTCTGGGAGGCCAAGGCAGGTGGATCACAAGGTCAGGAGTTCAAGATGAGCCTGGCCAACATGGTGAAACCCTGTCTCTACTAAAACTACAAAAATTGGCTGGGCATGGCGGCAGGCGCCTATAATGCCAGCTACTCGGGAGGCTCAGGCAGAGAATTACTCAAAGGCAGGAGGTGGAGGTTGCAGTGAGCTAAGATTGCATCACTGCACTCCAGCCCAGGCAACAAAGCGAAACTCTGTCTCAAAAAAGCAAACAAACAAAAAGTATATATCAGAAAACGTGAGCAATTAATCTTGAAGACATTATTCTATGTGAAAGAAGCCAGATGAGAAAAAGCACATGCTATATAATTCCATTTATATGAAATATTAGAACAGGCAAATCCTGAGAGACAGAAAGCAGACTTGGTTGCCAGGGGCTACAGGAAGGGGGAACAGGGAGAGATCATAAAGACCAAATTTCTTTTTGGGGTGACAAAATAAAATTAGATAGCGATGATGGTTGCACAATCCTGTGAATATACTCTCAAATATATACTTTAAAATGGTGAATTTCATGGTCTGTAAATTATCTCCAATAACAAAAAAAAAATCAAAAATTTAGTGGACATATTTTTAAAATGAAGAAACCTTGTACACAGGCATGTCCACTACTTTCAGATATTAAGCATTTGCCATAATTCAAAACCATTCTGGAAATTCTAGGTACTGCAATAATGCAGAGAAGAATACTTGAATTCATACAGTGATCTGCCACATCACCTCATGGCAATAGGTCAGGCTCCTCCCAAATTATCTAAAATTTTTAATACATATAATGGAGAGCAAATGTGTTTAAAGCATTTTTAAATGGTAAACATGAACGGATATATTTACTAAATGTTCTGGGAAAGAAGTAGAGGACAGAGACTATATGGTAGATTACATAAGCATTCACAATTACAAACTTCTCTTCCTTTAAAAGGATCATATATTCTTATTATTGCCAAGTGACTTCCCACAGGAAGACACATCCCCACCACACTGACTTTGGGCTTGGACATGTGACTTGCTCCGGCCATAAATGATATGGATGTACATCAGATCAGAGCAGATCCTTTAAGAGCCACTGCATGCTTCCACCAGCTCCCCTGCTCCTCTACTTCGAACGTAGTGTGTCCCAAACAGGGACTGCTCCTTTGGAATGGGAAGACTTGCAGGAGAGGGCCAGAGAAGCTGACTCATAGCCATGGACACATAACATGACCTAGAAATTAGTGTTTGTTGGAAACCTTTGCATTTTGGAGTTATTACCACAGCAAAGCTGACAAGTACATGTAATCATTAAAATGTCTGCATAATTTTTAAAAATCTAGGACGGGCACAGTGGCTCATACCTGTAATCCCAGCACTCTGTCTCAAAAACAAAAAACAAAAAAATCTAGATAGGAAACAGTGATATAAACAGTAGAGAATATTAAGACAGACATTTATCTTTTTTTTGGTTTTCCTTTTTGTGGAGTTATTCAAATGTATCTCATGTTCTGTGCTCCTACTTGCTTATGAGTAGGAAGTTCAGTTTCCCTTGCCACACAGCCCAGAAATCCCCACTCCAAATATTCTCCAAAAACTCCAAGGTTGCTTATACAAGTATCTCCAAGTTCCCAAGGCCCATGAACCTATGGTTTTTAGGTTTGTATCCCCCCTGAACAGTTTTACGTGTTTCCACTTTGGATTCAGGACCACTTCTTATAAGGCAAAGGCTTGTTCTTTATACATGGTTTAAGAGACCACCTGTCTTAAGGCTTTATTTGTCATTAAAGCTGTTTAGAAACTGAAAAGGTTTTCATAGGTTTTCCATTAGAAAATCTGCCCTTCGAGCAAATTCCATCCATTGGCCTGATGCAAAAGAACACCTCTTAACAAGATCATAAATAAAGTCAAAACGAAAGAGCCCAAGTCCACATTCCTTGGCAAAGTTTCTAGTGTCTGTTAATAGTTTTCTAAGAATCTCCAGACTAACAATCACTTCTCCATACATTCTTATGATTCTTGGGAGCAAAGATTTTCCCCAACTCTCAGCTGCATTTATTATAAATGATTCCTGTTCATTCCAAGGAAGATCCAGTATTTCAAACACTTACTAAACACCTGATACACAATGCCAAAGTGCCAAAGCAGTGCTACCAAACAGAATACAGCATCCATGTTCAAATAACTTTAGCTGGAGATACGGACACGAGACCTCTAACTCTGATGCGATGCAATATTGGTTACGAACAGAGCTCTATGAATTGATGGGGGCAACTTGAAAAGAATAAGCAGACTTGCCAAATGTAAAAACAAGCCTGGGGGAGAGCTTGGCCAGGACATTCCGGTAGAGAAATCCCCAACAATCAAGGATGAGAGGCATTTCCGAGAGCCTGTTCCTAACAATGATAACTAAGATCCCCAACACAAAAATTCTGCCTCTGCTGCTGGTCAAGGATGTGCATGCCACCTGGAGGACTCAACAGTCCAAGCAGACGGCTTTCTACAAAGACGGAAGTAACCTGCCCAGAGGGCACAGACAGAGAGAACACAACTCTACCTAAAATCCTGCTCTCGGGGCCAGCTGCAGTGGTGCATGCCTATAATCCCAGCAATTTGAGAGGCCAAGGCAGGAGAATCCCCCATAGATCATCCAAGTTGCCTCTATTACACATAAGGAAAAGTCTTAGACATAATAGGCATGAGGTCACTCTAGCGGTGTGTGAGGAGCCCAGGTAGGGCTGCGCTATACCACAGTCCAGGCATTCCTCTTCATGGCTTAGGTAGGAAGAAGGTTCCTAAGTTCCTTTCCTACTCTTTGCCCAATACCTCTTAACTGTACCATCTGTTCATCTTACAAAGCCTGGTTCTCATCGATGTGTTTCCGTTCTACCATCTGACACGGTACTACACACACAGAGCGCACTCAGCATGTAACCTAACAAGTCAGGTGCCGAAGGAAAGTTCAAGAAAAGGGCATTTTGGGTTTTTAGAACAAAGGCCTAGAGGAAACAGTTTCTGATATAGAGCTGAGTATATGCTTGTTGATTAATCATCACCCCAGTCCAAACCTTCTCAAGGACAAAAAAAAAAAAAAAAAAAAAAAAAAAAAAAACCCACTCAAGTGAGGGACAGAACAGGGCAGGACTCAACTCCCAACAGCAAATGCCAAGTAGTTCCTGTTCATCCACTCTTACAGCCCGCACTTAGATGTGCTGCAAAAGCCTTGCACTTCTAGCAAGACGAAAAGGGTCCTTGCTTTGGGTGGATTCCCTGAGGTCAGGAGTTCGAGACCAGCCTAATTAATATGGTGAAACCCCGTCTCTACTAAAAATACAACAACAAAAAATTAGCCAGGTGTGGTGGCATGCGTCTGTAGTCCCAGATACTCAGGAGGCTGAGACAGAAGAACTGTTTGAATACAGGAGGTGGAGGTTGCAGTGAGCCGAGATCGAACCACTGCACTCTACCCAGGGTGACAGAGTAAGACTCCGTCTTTAAAAAAAAAAATTGTCCTTGCCTCAAAAATTACTGAAAACTCACCACTCCTCTACAGTAAAGACTGTCTCTCTGGAACCCACAGGCACCTTGGGGGCTAAAAATTATGCACCAACATGTGCATGTGCACATTTAATGATTTGTGATACATATACCCTATCTATGGGGCTGGGGGCTGTCCTTAAATCCTCAACCCAATCCTAAAATGAACACAAGAAGAGGATGTGTTAAACGAGAAGGAAACGTGTGACTATATTCAAATAGGTCATACTTCCTTCCACAATGTTTTCACTTCATTTTTTTCTCCCCATACAGAACAGGTTCTCTCTGTACTGTACTAGTTTTATGGCACTTGACAATGTTGTATTGATTCAGATCTGCATCTGACCACAAAGCAGCTAGAGGAGATGTTTTTCTGTGGAACTTTTCAAGGCCTGAGACACAGTTTCCCCACAGCATCTTTTTAGAACCCTGAAGTGTGCCCGCCTACAACCCAAAAGTGCAGATGGCCTTTCCGGGTGGAGCTCCACCTGACTGGCTACCTGGCTGCCCCAGATGGAATTCCCACGTTCCTACTGGCATGACTCAGACTGAATGTGGGTGATTTCTATTTCCATGGTTAGTTTATTCACTGGAAAAGAAAAAGGCCCCGAATCAATTGTCTGATCATAGCCAAAATGTTAAAGAATAAGACAAAAAGCAGGAACAGGGTATTCTAAACCAAAACTGCTCAAACGAGTTTCATACCGAAGTAAGCAAACAAGGACAGGTAAGGAAAGTGAAAAAAGGCAAGAAGAGGCTGGGTGTGGTGGCTCACGCATATAATCCTAGCACTTTGGGAGGCCAAGGCAGGTGGATTGCTTGAACCTACATGTTCGAGATAAGCCTGAGCAATATGGTAGAACCCCATCTCAAAAGTTTAAAAAAAAAAAAAAAAAAAAAAAAAGGGCAAGGACAGATGTAAAAGAAAAGGGCCTTGGGCCGAGCACGATGGCTCATGCTTGTAATCCCAACACTTTGGGAGACCAAGGCAGGTGAGTCACCCGAGGTCAGGAGTTCGAGACCAGCCTGGCCAAGATGGAGAAACCCTGTCTCTACCAAAAATACAAAATCAGCTGGGCATGGTGGTACATGCCTGTAATCCCAGCACTCGGGAGGCTGAGACAGGAGAATCGTTTGACCCCAGGAGGTAGAGGGTACACTGAGCTGAGATCGTGCCACTGCACTCCAGCCTGGGTAACAGAGCGAGATTCCATAAAAAAAAATAATAATAAATAAAAATAAATAAAAAAATAAACAACTTAGCTAGGCATGGTAGTACACACCTGTAGTCCCAGCTACTGGGGAGGTTGAGGTGGGAGGATCCCTTAAGCCCAGGAGGTCAAGGCTGCAGTGAGGTGTGATCATACTACTGCACTCCACCTTGGGTGACAAAGTGAGGTCATGTCTCAAAAAAATACATTCTATATATATATATATATATATATATATATATATAGTTAAATGTACTGTAAGCAACTTTCTTCAAGTAATGAAATATTTGATTATGTTCCTATGAAATGGCAGAGAGAGTGAGAGAAAATAATCACTCCCTTTTTATTCTATAGACCAAAACATAGATGTTTTCCAACACACAGGAGTTTTAAGCAGCCTAATTAACACAATTCCATACTCCCCTAAACCACATATTAGAAGATATGGAAAGCAAAATTTATTCACTCATGTATTCATCCAAACACTTATCAAGTTTCTACGGACTGCCAGGTGTTATTCTAGACATGGAGGAAAGGGCGCCTATAAGGAATTTACTTGAGGAATCAGGTTTAGGTGACCTGTGTGCTAGAGCCCAGAAGAAGCCCAGAGTAATTCTGTTCTCCAAGGAATGCTTCAGAGAGGGTGATTTGACCTGGGCTTGGCAGGATGGCAGAAGACCTGAGTTTAAATTCTAGTTCTCCCACTGGCTACGAGGTCATAAGAAAACCAGTTAAAAGTACTGACGTTCACCAGAAAATAGCAAAACCCAGTCCAGGCTAGGCTGCATGGAGATTATTGGAAAGAGAAAGGCATTGCCTGCCAGAAACACCACATCAGCAAAATCGCCATGTGGGGGACAGGCAGGGGGTGCAGAAGGCAAAAAAGAAGGCACAGGCAGGGGACCAGTCATCCTGGATGGACGTGAGCTGCTCCAGGGGAAGCAGCAGGAAATAAAGCCTGGAAAGTGGATTAGCTCCAGAATCCGAGGAATTTTAAATAACAGGCTGAACAATCTGAGGTGCACCCCATAGGCAATGGCTAAGTTGTTAACAGGAAAGCGGCAATCATGCACACATTTTACAAATAAAACTGCAGAGAAAGCCTGCAGAAAAAATGAAGGAAATACAGGAGATGCAAGAAGGAGCAGCTGGGGAGCTACTGAACTGTCCAGGTACCCCTCTACCAATAGTACCTGACCTAGGGGGTAGGTGTCAGGAGAGGTAAGGGCAGATGAGAGGTGCTGTCAATGCCAAGGTCAGATAGCCTGGGATACTCTGGTGAATGTTTCCTAGGCAGAAAACAGTCTAGCCACACCAGGAGGAATCATGTTTCAAACAGATAAATTACAGAGGACTAGAAACTGATACCATTCTAGTAAAATCGAATAAACCCAAGTTCAACAGCCCTGTGTACCATCTACAGAGCCCGTCCTTAGGACATGAGGGCAAGTCCTACTGAAATGACTGTGTTCAGCAAAAGCTCAAACCAAGGTCACAGGGTACACCTTAACATATTCTTACCCAAGTGACAGCTGCCTCTCACAGGTCACTCACCTTCAGTAATTTGCTTCAGTGATACCTGACCTGATTCAAGATATTTTTTTCCACTCTCAGAAGCCAGCAGTCCTCACCACAGAAATTCACATGGGGAATCTTGGCCACAGTTCATTTAAGGAGGCAGGATGCACAAATAGCCCACAGACTGTCATCACAGCCTGGCTCTGACACCTAGCCTGAGTGTTCTCCTAGGACCACAGACTCACCCTTGGCAGAGAGCAAAAGGTGGCCAGCCAACTGCTCGGGAACCTGGGCTATGAGTTGACTCAAAAACACAACAAAACCTCAAAATAGAAAGCAAACTCTTGGGGCTAAGAAGGACTCAGAGACAAAATCTATCCTTTTTCACAGTAGTCTATACATATAGCTCTAAATCAAGGGAAAGGAAGATAAATTAAATCTTTAAGTTCATACTCTCTGCCAGGCACTGTAAAAGCCACTTTACATATGAATGTCCCACTTAACCCTTAAAATAACTTGGTGGCAGAGGGGAGGAATTTTATTATCTCTGTTTTATTAAGAGACTAGGTTACAGACCAGGAAAGTTAAAAGACACAAAGTCACTCAGCTAGCAACAAGCAGAGCCACAACTCAGCCTCGAGACTTCAGAGCAGAGACTAGTAGCCTCCATCGTCTGCCTCCATGACACCAGAGATTTCATTAAACAGGTACCCACCAGACAAGAAACCCCCAACTACCACCACATTCACCTTTGCATCTGTGGCATCTGGAGAAGTACCTGGTGGTCAGCAATCCTTCATTAGTGTTTCTTAAAACAATGAAACTCCTGAACCACTAGTGTCAGAGAAATAAATCAAGCCACTTCTCTTCTCAAAGGAGTTGAAGAATTAGCTGGCTCCAGAGAAGATCCAAGGCAAAGTGCCAGAAACCACTGACACACAGCTCCACTTGGCCATCAGCAATCCCCAACAGAATCCGGAAAAATAAAACAAGACCCCACCAGTGTCTGCTCTTATTATAGAAATAAATGCAAGTGGTCAGACAGCATTGTGCAGGGGCACATCTGGCTTGAACATTCAGTGTTAATGCAGGAGGTAGGGGGAATCAAATCTCCAGGGAACTCTTGAGTAGCATATCTCTCGTCCAAATAGCTTGATGACTCACCCTGTCATTCCCTAAACTGATGGAACGGATCTGAGTTTTAATACATGATAACTATGGAACTTCGAAGAGTGAAGAGAGAATAGATTATTCAGTAAATGCTGATGAAGATTTCTGGTTAACTGTAGAAAATAGTTTCTTTAATGCTAAACGCAAAAATAAATGTCAGGCCATTTAAAGATTTAAAAAATGATGAGTACTAGATGATGATTTATATCAGGGGTCAGCAAACCTTGTTGTTAAGGAACAGTTTGTGGCCATAGTGTCTCTGCTGCAATAACTCAAGTCAGCTGTTGTAATGCAAAGGCAGCTATAGACAGCAGGTAAACAAATGAACATGGTTATGTTCTAATAAAACTTTATGGCTAGCTGTGGTGGCTCACGTGGTAATCCCAGCACTTTAGGAGGCTGAGGAGGGCGGATCACCTGAGGGTCAGGAGTTAGAGACCAGCCTGACCAACATGGTGAAACCCCATCTGTACTAAAAATACAAAATTAGGCGGGCATGATGGACCAAGCCTGTAATCCGAGCTACTCAAGAGGCTGAGGCAGGAGAATCACCTGAACCCCGGAGGTGGAGGTTGCAGTGAGTTGAGATTGTGCCATTGCTCTCCAGCCTGGGCAACAAGAGCAAAACTTGATCTCAAAACAAAAACAAAAAAGATAAACCTTTACTAACAAAGACTGACATTTTAATTTCACTAATTTTCACACGGCACAGAATATAACTCTTTATATTTTATCAGCCACTTAAAAATATAAAAACCACTTTTAAGACTAATGGTGGTAAAGTATCAGGGTGGGGATTAGGGTAGATGTGGCAATAAAAAGGAAGCAGGAAGGAGCCTTATAGTGACGGAACAGTTCTGTATCTTGACTGTGATGGTGCTGGTTACAGAAATCTATACATGGGATAGAACTGCACAGAACTACACACATATGCACATGCATGTAAAACTCACAAAACCTGAATGACTCTTATGGATTGCACCAATGTATTATCACCCAAGTGCACAAGACATTATCATTGAAGGAAATTTAACAAAGGGCATCTGGGACCTCTTTATCCACATTTTTTTTTTTTGTAATTTTATGTGAATCTATAGTTACTTCAAAATTAAAAGTTTTGGCTGGGTGCAGTGGCTCACACCTGTAATCCTATCACTTTGGGAGGCCGAGTTAGGTGGATCGATTGAGGCCAGGAGTTTGAGACCATCCTGGCCAACACAGTGAAACCTCAACTCTATTAAAAATAGAAAAATTAGGCGAGCGTGGTGGCGCATGCCTGTAATTCCAGCTACTTGGAAGGTAGAGGCATGAGAATCCCTTGAACCCAAGAGGTGGACGCTGCAATGAGCTGAGATAGTGCCACTGCACTCCAGCCTAAGCAACAGAGCAAAAGTCTGTGTCAAAAAAAAAACAAAAGAGTTTTAATAAAACTAAACAAGACAATAAAAAAGCATTCTTAACCCATGGGCTATACAAAAACAGGCAGCTGGCCAGATTTACCCTCTTGGCCTTAGTTTGCCAATTTCTGATTTTGATGAACAGCATATAAAAATCTTGTGGTTAGAAAGGCTTTCTAAACCCCAAACCAAAAGTAGAATCCATACAGGAAAAGCATAATAGATGGTCATTTTTTCCTATGTCAAGAAGATATAACAAAGATTAAAATATAAATAAACTGGGGAAAGGATGTGAACATACATGAAAATAGGTTGTTTGCTTTAACATATCAAGAGTTTTGAAAATCATTATTTAAAAGGCAGAACCCAGTACAAAAATGAACAAATTATGTAAATATGGCAATAAACAATAATCATCAATAGTAAACAAAATGAAAATGAAAACAAGATATCTTTTCTCGCACAGAAGTGACAAAGATTAAAAAGACTACCTCTGATTGCAAAGCCGCATTGTTTCTACAACACGCTAAAAAAATATTCAGGACAACACCACCAAAATAAAATGGCTTTTTCAAAGCTCTGTTCACAGCCAAAAGAGCAAGGAAGGACATTGCAAACGAGAGAGAATGTAGGCTGGAGGACAACATTATGGTTAGGGGACTCTGTGACGGGCTGAATCGTCTTGGCTAAAGAGAAAATGTTGGTAACAGAACTGGCATCCCCTCCTTCAATTTTCAGCCACGGCTAAGTATCATCAATGTCTATGCTGAGGACAAAGATTCACAACACACTACCGCATCCATTTGTTTTCAAAGACCCAAATGCTTTTCCTCTGTCAGTGATGACTAATGACAGATGGTAATATTTACACCTAGTGAATTTCATCTTACTATGAAATTCAAGCCCTGGGAACGCAGACAGCCCTCAAAATCACCCAAGGTAGCAGAAGACACAAGTGGCAGTCAGGCAAATGCTATGCGGATGGTAGGTGTAAGGAACATTTTCAATTCTATGTACAATGGCGCTACCACACCAAGGGAGGAGCCCACCTAGAGAAGGCAGAAAACCCATTCTTCTTGGATTTTGGTGCAAAGGAAACAGCTTCCAGAAGTGCAAATAGAAGGCTTAGAGATCCCCTTCCAGCTCCCATCAGCAAACCCAGGTCAAGTATTTTGAGAACTCTAGAATGATTTCCTTAAAATATGCCAAGCAGGAATTACAACCTTCTTTCTCTGTTTTTCAACTACAGTAAAACACACATAAAATAAAACTTACCATCTTAATGATTTTTCAGTGTACAGTTCACTAGTATTAAGTACATTCACACTGTTGAGGAAAACAATCTCCAAAACTCTGTTCACACCCTTCTTTCTTCTTTTTAACCAAGGGACTTTATGGCTATGATTGGGTTTGCACTCTCACCACAATTCTGCCTGCTTATACACATACACGTACGTTTAAACAGAAAAATACAAACATGCATGCATGGCCACAACAACATGCACCCCAGTAGTGGCACCAGAACAAACCTCACTGCTTAGGAGAACAGTAGGTGTCTCCAGAAGGTGGAAGCAGCGGGTTGGTCCCCACAGCTGCAGACTGGCATGAGAGCATTCTAGTCTAGGTGAGGACCTTGCACACATATCCTGAGACAAGTATGTGTCAAAACCATTGGCGGGGTACACTGACAGCCTGCCGTTGCTCCTTACCAGCTGAGAGATTCCCTGAGTCCTCTCAGAGCTCCCATTTCCTCACCTGTAAAATAGGCGCCCTGCATGGAGGCAGGGATAAAGCGCCTGCCTCCTCGAGTATGAATGAGAGAAAACCAGTGGGGCACTCAGCCAAGCACACCCTGCACGGAGTAGCTTCTCCACAGCTAGCTCCCTTCCCTCACCTGCCCTCACCCTTTGGCAATGAACCTTACTTTCTTTTTTTGTTTGTTTTTTGAGACAAAGTCTACTGTGTCACCCAGGCTGGAATGCAGTGGCACAATCTTGGCTCCAGGTTTCCAGGCTCAAGCAATTCTCCTGCCTCAGCCTCTTAAGTAGCTGGGACTACAGGCACCTGCCACCACACCTGGCTAACTTTTGTATTTTTAGTAGAGACAGGGGTTTCACCATGTTGGCCACTTGGTCTCAAACTCCTGACCTCAAATGATCCATCCACCTTGGCCTCCCAAAGCAGTGGGATTAAAGGCATGTACCACCACGACTGGCCCAAGGTAACCCTATTCTATGTGTTCACTTGAGCAGCAGACTGGGAAGGAAAAAAGAGAATATGAAACAGAAGGAGAAATGAATGGTGGAGAGTGAAGAGAATCTACAAAAATCTCCCCACAGTGAAGCTAATGAGGCTCTCTTCCCCGTCACATAGCCCATCCGTCACCTCCTAGGGAGATACATAAATGTCCTGCTAATCTCATACAGGACCAGCTAGAGCCCTCACAGGCAAGGCCGTGGATGCAGAGAATCTAATGGGAGCATACACCCTTGCCACCTCCCATCACGTGTGCCAGCAGCACCCAATTCCCTGCCAATCCTCAGACCATCAGCAATTCCCCAAGTGTCATGAGCACTTTGTATGGGATGCCTTATTCACCTCGCTAATGCTCATTTGTGCTTCAAGACTCAGCTCCAAAGATACCCCCTCTAAGACGTGTTCTTTCTCAACCAGCCTCTCCACCCACCAGCACTTGCCCAGTCTGGGTTGTGTGACCCCCACAGTGCTCTCATCATGCCCCTGTACCTAGTTCTTTCATACACTTATGATCTGCACTGTCATTCCTGTTCATCCACCTGCCTCTGGCACTGAACCATAAGGTGTGAGAAAGCATGGACCTGGTATCTGTTACCATTCTATCTCCAGCATGGTATCTTTGGCAGTTGGTATTTTTTAAAGGATGGTCATAACTATATCTCTTACATGCTTATGTCATGTGACCTGGCCACTTCCCCATTAAGAGACAGTCTATTAACTCATCCTATTGAATCTGGGTAGACCCTCTGACTACTTTGACTGAAAGAACATGGCTGGGCCAGGCACAGTGGCTCATACCTGAGATTCCAGCACTCTGGTAGGCCAAGGCAGATGGATCACCTAAGGTCAGAAGTTCAAGACCAGCCTAGCCAACATGGCAAAACCCCGTCTCTATTAAAAACACAAAAATTAGCTGGGCATGGTGGTGGATGCCTGTAATCCCAGCTACTCAGGAGGCTGAGGCAGGAGAATCGCTTGAACTCAGTAGGCAGAGGTTGTAGTGAGCCGGGATCGCATCGCTGCACTCCAGACTGGGCAACAGAGAAAGACTGCATCTCAAAAAAAAAAAATTATATATACATACGTGTGTGTGTGTGTGTGTGTGTGTGTGTGTGTGTGTGTGTGTGTATGTATATATATATATATAGCGCCAAACTGATCCTGTGCCAATTCCAGGCACAGCCCTTATATGGCCCAGCAATTTCTACTTCCTGTCTCTTAGAATGCTCATTCTTGGGACATGCCCTCCAAGTACCCATCCATCATGCTTTCAGTAGTCCAAACTGCGTGGTGATGTCACACGTAGGCACTCCAGTCAACTATGGCCACAAGTGAGTCACCTTAGGCAACCAGCCCAGTGAACCTTCAGTTGATTGCAGCCCCAGCCAACTTCTGACTCCAAATGCATGAGGCACCTGGTGCAAAAAACACATACTTGAGGGTGGTCAACCCACAGAATCCTAAAAGATCACAGTACATTGTGTTTTAACCTACTTAGTTTTGGGGTGGTTAAGCAACAGTAGAGAACCAAAACAATGTCTGCCTAGCAAATGAGGGGTAAAAAAATTAAATTCGCTATGATACAATGCATGGCACACAGCAATCAATCAAGTTAAAGGCTGTTGCTATTAATACTATTAAGATTACATGGAGGCCAAGTGTGGGGGCTCACACCTATAATCCCAAAGTGCTGGGAGGTTGAGTGGGGAGAATAGCTTAAGGCTAGGAGTATTAAGACCAGCCTGGGCAACACAGTGAAACCGACCTCCACAAAAAAAAAAATTCTAAAAATTAGCTGGGTGTGGTGGTATGCAGCTGCAGTCCCAGCTACTCAGGAAACGGAGGTGGGAGGACTGCTTGATCCTAGGAGTTTGAGGCTGCAGTGAGCCATGATCGCATCACTGCACTCCAGCCTCACAACAGAGCAAGATCCCGTTTCCAAATAAATAACTTTAAAAAGATTACATGGGAGATGAACAAACTAGGAAAGTGGTTAAAGAGGGTGTCACAAAATCCCACCAGTGAAAACTAAGTCCACAATGCTGATGGGCTAAGCTCAATGTTTGACTCTTGTGTCACTCCAAATTCCAAGGGGATGATTAAAGGAATATAAAAATAAGAATAGGCTGGGTGTGATAGCTCACCCCTGTTATCTCAGCACTTTGGGAGGCCGAGACAGGTGGATAACAAAGTTAGGAGTTCAAGACCAGCCTGGCCAAAATGGTGAAACCCCGTCTCTACTAAAAGCACAAAAATCAGCCAGGCATGGTGGTGGGCACCTGTAATCCCAGCTACTTGGGAGGCTGAGGCAGAGAACTGCTTGAACCCGGGAGCTGGAGGTTGCAGTGAGCCAAGATCATGCCACTGCACTCCAGCCTGGGTGACAGAACCAGACAATGTCTCAAAAAAAAAATGATAATAATAATAATAATAAACCCATTAAAAAGCCAGAAAACAGTGACGGATGCCATCAATCAATAAGAAATATTGAGGAATTTCTGGAAGAGATACAGCAAACAGGATCAAATTGACAGAAAAATCAGATTTAGCCAGAGTTGAGAAACCAAAAACCTAAACAGGTCAGTGGGAAACAGTAAATCTGGGAAGCCATGGGATTTTCTACATAGGGTCTGGAAAATTACCCAAAATCAGAGACAACAGTGACTAAGAAGAGAAACAGGCATGGGAAGGCAGGTGAGGGTGATCAAAGTACTGTGGCATGCCCAGCTGCTAATCCAACTAGAAGAAAAGAGGAAGGGTATTTTGGGAAGAGCATGAAATTCTCTACCTGCAGAGTAAACTCTCCCCCATCGGTTCCTCAGTTCAGAAGGGTCCATCCAGCCTACTGTCCTGTTATCAGCCACACATCCTGAAAGGAGGCCTGCCTAGGAGCAGTTCCAAAGACCTAGACTCTATCCTCTCTCGTCTCAGACTTACACCCCACCCCTATCCAATCACCCCAGCCAGGGCAAAGGCTAACTGCAGAGTCCCTGTGCACTGACTATACACACATGTACATATTTATACACACGAGCATAGACATGAATGTTTGGCTACACAAATATGCACCCCAGTGGTAGCAGAAGAGCAAGTCTCAGTGCTCGGCAGGAGGAACAGCATGTGCATCTCCAAGGTAGAAGCAGAAGATCGCACATCTGTAGACTGGAAACTTGGCATGCTCAAGTCTAACAGGGATCAGGTCTTGTCCTAGGCCAAGATCATCATCTAGATATCACAGTGAGAGGTCCAAAAACATGGGAACACTAAACAAACATAGGTGAGTTTCACTTTAAATTAAATAGAAAAGTGGAAACACCAGGATGGTGAAATGAAAATAAGTGCATCATATAGGCCAGCAAATCAAGGAATTCTCTCAAGAGACACAGTGAAAAATATAATGCAATAAAATGAGCTGAGAAAGGGTGAAGTTAAAAAAAGACAGACTAAAACTCAAATATCCATAAGTGCTTTCTCCAGAAAAAGAGAATAAAGAAAGAAAAAGGATGCAGATGAAGCAGTAAAACTGAAAAGGCCCACTGGGTTTCAAGAGGGAATTTAAATTTAAAAAAAACAACAACACAAAATACCAGAAGACTGGTGAGATTTCTAAATTTAAGAAGAAAAATCTAAGGATATGTAGAAGACTACATAAAGAAGAAAAAGAATCACTAGCACAGACTTCTCATCTGGGACATTAGGTGCTGAACTAATTGAAGCAATGGAATACTACGTAATCATTAAAAAGGAAGAGGGTGGAGGCAATTAGTGGGGAGGAAGGTCTCTATGTGCCAATTTGGAACAATCTCCAAGAACTAAAGTTATATGTAAAGCATGGTACAAAAAAGGTATACCACCATCTTAAAAAAAAAAAAATACTATGCATAGCCATTTTTATATTTACACATAGCATATCTTATAAACTTTCCCCTGAAATTGGTAACATTGGTTGCCTCTGGGGAGGGCAACCTGCTGACAGTGGAAAGGGATGCTGAGCCTAGGACAAAAGGGAGATTTTTCACCAGATACGTTTTTGTAACTTCTGAATTTTGTGTGAAGAGAATGCATTGCTTACACACACACACACACACATATTTAAATTTAAAAAGACAAGCCACAGAATGGGAGAACACACAATATTCAGAATATATAAAGAACCCTTAATACGAATATATAAAAGGTCAGGCTCGGTGGCTCACTTGAATCAGGTATTAAGTTTTGGGAGGCACACGGAAGTTGGAGGCTGAGTCAGAGGAGAAGCAGCCCAAGCAATTTGCAGATGAAAGTTAAAAAGACAGGTGGATCACAAGGTCAGGAAATCGAGACCATCCTGGCCAACATGGTGAAACCCCACCTCTACTAAAAATACAAAAATTAGGCAGGTGAGGTGGTGTGCACCTGTAATCCCAGCTACTCAGGAGGCTGAGGCAAGAGAATCGCTTGAACCCGGGAGGTGGGGGTTGCATTGAGCCAAGATTAGGCCACTACAC
>PVKP010044741.1:0-16543 GCA_004027715.1 Plecturocebus donacophilus | reverse complement strand
GTGATCTCACTGCCTCTCCTGCATCACCACTCCTCTGTATACCAAACCACTCCAATCAGCCTCCACTCTCCCATCTCCCGGAATCGTTCTCGACAAGGTGAGCAGTGGCCGAGGTTCAGCCCAAGGCGTACTGAGCAGTCTTTTCTTGCGCACCTCTCTGCTGCATGTGGTCGCCCCTGCATGCCAGCACTCTCTGTTCTACGATCCTCACGCCCCGCCCCTGCCCCCTGCCCAACCTCATGTTCCTCCACATGCTGATCTCTGTGTTCTCTGTCTTTCTGTGGGTCCTCAGATAACGGTTATTCCCCTTGGCTTCCTGTCCTTATCACACGATAAGTACATCCCTCAACTGAACCTCATTCTTACCTATTTACAAAGACTTATGTCTTATGTTTCCCAAATCTTCAATGCAAACTCTCTTCCAAGCTTCGCACTTGCATATCCAGCTGTCTGGAGACAGATCTCATATACAGTCCTCGCAAGGCTGACTTCATCACCTCCTCCCCTTGCCTGTGAACCTACCTTAGAGACCCAAACCAGAGCAACAGTCACCACACTAAGGCCTCCTCCTTGTATCTCACGCTGTAAACATGATGAGGGCCTAGCAATTTTACTTCCTCAACATGACCTGCCATCTCTCTCTTAATCTCCACCTTCAGTTCTGCTGTCCCCGTTAATTCATTACAGCCCCCCATGGACCTGGGCAAGGCTCCTCAAGGAATCCTCTGGCCTTTTTAGGGCCACCACCTGTGGCTCCCAAACACCTCAAGGAATTTCTTTGCTCTCTCTTCAGAAACAGTTCCCCCTCCTTCCGTTGTTCTTACCTCTGACTCATTAAATCCTACCCACCCTTTAAGGATCTAGTCCAGAAGTCACCTCCTCCTTGGAGTCTCTGAGACACCTTCCATGCCAGACAGGAGCCATCCCTCGTCCCTGGCATCCCGCCGTGCCTCGTGTACCTCCCACTGCAGTTCTCTGAAGGGCCTCCTCACCGTATCTTCTCTGTACCCCTCCTCACAAGTCTGGCACATCACAGGACTGAATAAATGAGCCTGCTGATTAGATATCAGAACATGATATATTTATTCTCTTAACTGGGGCTGCTCAATAAATGAATAAGTAGAAGTGTCTTTATAAGAAAATATGCTGATTCCGTTTTAGAATGCAGTGCTTATTTGCAAGGACACAATTGTTGATTTACTCAGTAACAGGCCAAGATTCTTACTTAACATATCGTCCTTTGTAGGCAAAAGCAAACTGCAATAAGCCTACCCTGACCTGAGACTCTTGTTGTTAAGAACAACAGAAAACTTCAGAGCTGTGTTTTGACAACAGTCAGTTTCCACCCTCGAAGGAATGGAGTTCACAAGTCCTTTGCTTTGTAAGCTCCTGCTGCCTATATGCTGTGTAGTTATAAACATTCCCCACTGGGTTATTTAGAATGATACCGAAATTGTGGAACTCTGTGCTGGTACGCTGATTATAACAACAGTCACAGATTGGACCTACATTATATGAATACTTTTATGAATACCACCAGCTCAGGGGCCATCCTCGAGTTACAGCAGAAGGAGCCCTGAACTGGAAACTCACCTCTCTCACAACCCGGCCACATGACTGAAAAGCAAGTAATGCCACTTCTGTGGGTCTCGGTGATCTCCTCTGTGCCATGAAGAACTGGATTTGGTTCGTGTCAGTCATGAATAGCTGGCAACTACAGAACCAGGTGCAAATGTGTAAGTCCTATCTTCAAGAAATTAAAGTATAATGGAAATAAAGACAGATGGCACCAAACTCTCATCTACTGATGCCCTCTAAACACCCTTCATAAGTAAAGCTCTCTGCATGAAATAGAAGGCTGTGACATGCTACAGCAAGGCCAGGCTGAAATTCCTTAGGAAATGTAAAATGACATCACTGGTTCATTTAACAGATGCCATCCTGGGTCAGACACTAGACCAACAACGCCCCATTCATGGCGCTAACGCTGAGTGAAGGGAAGAAGAAAGATTATTACTTTTTAAACTGAAAACTGTAAAGTTTGCTCTTGAAACTTATCAGCCCCAACAGACGTGTTCATTCTTCGAAATTAGAATGTACTCTGAACGAGTGTTACGTGTGGGTAATTTTTTTAGTGAAATAAAGCCTCAAGTCACCAATAAACATTAAACAATTCTGTTACAAGCAAGAACCTGCCAACTCCTGGTGCAAGAGCAGCAAGAAGAAGTGGGATCTCATCACGGGCAGAGGAAACGGCTGAAACAGAACCTGATGGGGCCACACCAGCCCACCCTGTTCTTCCTAAATACACCAACTTCTGCCAAGCTCATTCAAGCTAAAAGTAAACCAAACTTACCATGCTCCTATTTCATAATTTACAAATAATTCACCTCTTTTATTTCTCTACCTCAAAAAATTAAACATATGATCAAATCGAAAATGGGCAAAACAAGCAATGCAAGATTTGAGGGGCGAGGAGCTGGAAGGACACAACTCAAGATGTGGTCTTCCCAAGTCAGAGCACCTGCTGTGGAGAGTGGCATCAGGATGGGACGGAACATTTAACCCAAGACGCTTTGTACAGACATTCAGTTTCCTAAACAAGGCTTTTGCCCGCTGCTCTAAGCAAAAGTGAGGGTATAAAACCCAGATAGAATCGAGGAATGATCTGGTACGGCAGCAGCGTGTTGGTGCTGGGGCTCTGAGACGCTGGGCTTGCATATTCTGTGACTGAGTGCCCAGCATTTCTCTCTGGCTGCACCGTGTTAACGCTGGGGGTTCTGAGATGCTGCTCTTGCATATTCTGTGACTGAGTACCCAGGCATTTCTGTCAGGCAGAAACGAGCACACCTATGGTCTTCCCCTGTGCTTCTGGAGGTCTGGGAGACAGCAGATAATAATTTTAAATTCTAATTTCCCAGAATATACTTTAAAAGTGTTTCTCAGGCCTGTTTGCCTTGTGCTTTCATTTTTCTAATTATAATGTAAGGTTTATAAAGTAAATTATACCTCTTCTCAGCAAATCTGTTACAACGTCCATACAAAAACACTGTGCTGTAACCCTGGGATTTGTGAAAAGCTCAGTAACAAAGACCAATTTCCAAATTACTAATCAAACAAAAGAAAAACCGAAGAATTTTAGTTAATTGGGGTTACATGGGGAGACAGAACATTTTCAGGGCTGCAGGAGTAAAATCTGAGGATATGAGGCTATCTTTTCGGCAACAGAGAAAGGCACATAGTGACTCTCCTTCCCTAAGGACTCTGGAATTTAGGGAACATCCTGGGGGCCCAAGTCAGCATGACAGAGGGCTGGCCCCAGGCCTAGCGCTCACATCACCACTTCAATATGACTGAGAGGTATGGCCTTTGGCTTGTCCAACCCAACGAATACAATTCGTCAATAAAAGCAGCCTGTATTTTGGAAATAGGCTTTAAGGAGCTCTGGAATAAAAGACAAGGAAAGCCGAGCTCTTCCTGCTGAGGCCATGGAGTCCAGGGTCCCAGGGCACCTGATAGGAACCAGGAAACTGGAAAAACCAGTTCTTAAAGTTCCTAAAGCCTGGCAGTCAATATTTAACAGTAAACAGCTCAACTGTTTTTGTGTTTCTATGCTAAGGAAGGTTCATTTACTAGGGTTTATTGGCAGCTATGTAAAATGATACTTGTATGAACAAAACTGCCATTTTAAGTTTCAAATATTGCTTCATAAGGGTGCTTGTCCTACAAGCTGGTGGAAACCTAAAGAGAGGAAGAACATTATGAATACATTGTTATTTATTAGTAAACAAAACAGCAAAAATAAACTGATTTTCTTTGGTCCAAAAGGCCTAGTTTGGTTCTGTAGCTAAACTTCTTTCTCTTCTCTAGAAGTCTTACGGAATAACTCATAATCATGTCTTTTTCTGAAACCTCAATGGGTCCGGCATTCGGGTGGCACATGCACAACGGGCGCCGGTCCAGCTTCTGCTCATGTCCAGGTACTGCTAGCCTCCTTGAGCAATAGCAAGAGAAGTCAAAACCTCCCACGTTGCTAAAGATGCCCCATGAGGGAGAACCCACCAGCCCAGCAGCTGTGTAACAACTGCATTCATCTGAGATTCCCATGTTGTATCTGACAGCTGTCCACAACACACACAGTATCTACCTAAGGAAACAGCACAGCTCTGAGTTACAACTGCCAGTTCA
Organism: Plecturocebus donacophilus; assembly: GCA_004027715.1. Classification (NCBI taxonomy): domain Eukaryota; kingdom Metazoa; phylum Chordata; class Mammalia; order Primates; family Pitheciidae; genus Plecturocebus; species Plecturocebus donacophilus. The sequence goes on along the minus strand of PVKP010044741.1, from coordinate 12,355 downwards.
TAAAATTAGACTATCTTCTCTTCTAAGAACGTGCTCACACTCAAAGAATCACAGAGCCAGATAAGACAGGAAGCACTGCCAGCCAAGGCTGAATTTAACTCAACCCCCGCACCCTATAGATACTACCATCATATTGGAATAATTTACATTAGTCAAATTGCTTTCCTTAGATGTCTCCAAAATACTAATCCCAGTGACTCCTAATAAAGATTTTATCACTTTTTAAACATTAATATAATTTAAATAATGTCTATAAACAGTACCTGAATTGAGGCTTTCTTAGCTTTTAAGACTAAATCCAGTATTAAAAAAAAATTCTTTAAAAAAAAAATCCAAGTTTAATTACAATTGACAGTAAACAAATTACTAGGAGTGCATGAGCCATACTCTTATCAAATGGCAGAAACAGACACTGTATGTCTAGATAGAAAATAAGCTCTCATTATTCCTAATAAATTATTTCATTCATATCAGTAGGATAAACTAATTAAAAATAACTGAATGAATGTGAGAGTCAACTACCTACTTTCATGCTTATTTTCTGGTTTTCAATTTCCTGACTCACTTAACACAAGGAAAAAGATGCATTTCTTGAGAACTGAGTGTGAGGGTCTGACCCAGGCCCTCTATTATTTGGTCTCCACCTCTCTCTGCTCCAAGCCTGAGGATGACAGCTGGCACGCAGCAGCAGCCTCCTGGCCAGCTGTCTCTCACTTCCCGGCTCAGAACGAACGGTGCACACGCTTCAAGGCCCGACTCCTGGAGACTCACGTGCCAGTCACAGAGGCGGCTCTGACTACCAGGCCTCACTTGACAAGTGCTGACCGTGAGATGCTTCTTCCTTCTTCAATTAATCTTTCTAGAGAATTTCTTATTTTCCCTTTTGCATCTTAAGGTGGAATGTTTTTATTCAAAATGTTTTTTACACGCAATTATTTAAACTCCTGAATTCAATGATATCATGGCAAAAGGCACATATCAAGAAAACAGAAAAGCTTTAGTTACTAACATCTGAGGGGAATGTCATTCCACATATTTAAGCAGGTCCACACCAACACTTGTACATAAATGCTCATAGCAGCATTAATTGGGGCCAAAAAGTGAAACTACCAAGTGTCTCTCAGCTGATGATGGACAAACAAAATGTCATCCATCCACACAACACTCAGTCATTAAGAACTTGGGACACACAGCGCTCAGAGAATGACACCAGACACAAAAGGCCACAAACTGTGCGATGCCATGTTAATGAAATGTCCAGAACAAAGAAACGGACAGAGGCAGAAAATGGATGAGTGGGAGATGGGCTGAGGAGTGTGGGGCTGGGACTAGGAGGAGGGAGATGGCATGAGAGGTAGAGGTTTCTTTCTGAGACTGTAGTGATGGCTGAACAACTCTGTGAATGCACTGAAAACCATTAAATCGTACACCTTAAATGGGTGAGTTTCATAGTCTATACGAATTTGTCTAAATAACGTCTACCTATCCATCCATGCTGAGGTCTGTATACACCACTTCTTGCTTCGTGTGGTGGCTCAGTGCTCACTCCTGTCTGCACACAGGCTGTGCGCTGCAAATACTACTGCAGCAACTCTCATCTGTTAGAGACACACAACCGTCCTGAGACCCCAGCATGATGAATAAGAATAACTGTATCTACACGTGTAAAGCTAGGAAGAAATCAAGTTTAAAAGAATGTTAAGGAAAACAAGTTCTTAGAAGAAATGCAGTGAGACCGTGTCTGAACTGCTGACTGCAGTTCTGCTGTTATTCCTCTTTCTCGCCTTGCCCCACCCTCTTTAATCATTTAGGACATTCCAGAGACTGGCACAGATCAGACAGCTCACTGGAGACGGTAATATTACCAAGTTCTGGCTTCTTGGTTAGGTTTAACCCCCAGGAGAACTTCAAAGAACTCAGATCTGTCAGAGCACGACTGGAGAGCAGCTCCTGGAGCCAGGAAAGAGGGAGAGGAAGCCAGGGGCATAGAGAAACTGGGAGCCCTGAAGAAATAGGGTCCTTTGCCTTACCCGCGAGAGGAAGAATGATGAACCCTCACATGGCTGGGGTACCAAAGTTTATATTTCACTTTGAAAAGTCCAGTAAAACTTTCAAAACATTCCTATTTCTACTGCTATGGACAAATACGTTCTTCCAAAATTTCTTAAGCTGAAAGGTAAATCACCAGTGGGTTGGTATCTGGAGTGGGGCCTATCAGAGCTGACTGGATCATGAGGGAGAGGCCCTAAAGAAAGGGATGAGTGCTCTCATGAGACAGGAGTGAGCTTGCTGTCTTCTCTGTGAGGACAAAGCGAGAAATCGGCTGTCTGCAAACCAGGAGGGAGCCCTCCCCAGACAGCAGAGCTGCTGGCACCTTGATTTTGAACATCAAGTCTCCACAACAGTGAGAAAGCAATGTTTGTGGTTTTAGGCCACCCAGTCTGTGGTATTTTGTTATGGCAGCTCAAACTGACTATACATTTACTATCCACTCATTCATTAAATTTTTATTGAGTGCCTAAAAATGAAAGCATTTTTCCTTTAAAAATTGTATTTCTTCTGTGAATTTGTGTAGGGAAGTAAAAGCATTTTAATAAATATCTCCTGGGAAACATATTACACAATTCTTTGTTTTCGTGGTTGTCTTAAGGATTTAATCAGTAAAGCACCATTTTAAGGGCTTGATCTCATTATGTTTTCAAAGCATTTTGATTCTGTCTACAGAAAGTATTTGATTTGGAAAGTAAGAATTCACCAAGAGCAGTAACAAGTAAAGATCTTTTATGGGAAGGTTTCCAAATCTGCTTTTGACACATGGCATACCTTCTTATCACTTTAGAGCCAACTTACTGTCTAGTGAGAAGACAGGAGCAACGGGAGTACCTGGTGGAACTCGGAACCCTGGCTTCTTGATCAGCTCGGACATGCGCTAGTACCTTGACCTGGATGGAGCACACTGTTCCACTTAACTGAGCCTAAAACCCTGGTCTAGAAGACAAAGTGCTTGATTGAACTGTCTCTAACGTACCACTGTTGCTCTTAACCAACAGGCAACATGCCACTTCAATATTAAATCACACAACATATATGCGTATTGAAACATCACACTGTACCCCATAAATATGCACAATTACTATGTGTCAACTGAAAACATTACTTAACCTTAAAAAAGCACCTGATGCTTGTAAGGCATCCTAACAGGTGAGAGGAGATCCACGTGAGTCAGCCACACCCCGACCCCTACAGGCTCTCAAATCCAGGCATATCATGGCGAGGATCTCTGTAGGAGAATTAGGTGGAGGTGGAACCAAGAGTCAGGGACCTTACATCCTCACTTCAGCTCCTTTTAAGGACCAATGCCAAGACATGTAATTCTTTATATCTTCATTTTTCTAACAGTAAGATAGGACTCAATTAACTCAAAGGAATGACATCAAAACTACGGAAGCCCTGTAATTTCTTTACAACCTGCTACATTCATGCCCTGGATTATTACTGTCACTGTGTGTGCAGACCGGGCTGCAGGAGATGGAGACAAAGGCATGGGGATCCCTGTCCTGCGATCTGTCCCCACAGATTGACCTGCTGGCTCCCGCTGAGGGTCGGCATGCTGTTCTGGAAAGAGCTGGATGGAAACACTTTTGGCTTTGTGGGCCATATGGTGTCTCTCACAGCCATTCAACTCTGCTACTGCAGTGCAAAGGCAGCTGTAAATGACTGAGCATGGCTATGTGCCAAGAAAACCATGTTGGACATAGAAATTTACATTTCATGTGATTTTCACATCATGGAATATTTAGAAACATAAACACCCTTCTTAGCTCACACGCCCCACTACATGCTAGTGGCGGAACGTGGCCTGTGGGTGGTAGTTTGATAACCCCTGGTTGAAGCTTTTGACAAAGTGAGAGTATCATTTAAAGTTTCATTAACTTTCATTTGTTGCAAGATAAAAATATCATTTGGAGATTCAATGGCACAGAAGTATTTTATTTTCCACATCTACTGGTGAGTTTTATAGCTTCTCCATAAGCTTACAAGAAAAATGTATTTAAATCAGATTTGTCACAATTTAAAACAAACTTAAAAGTGACTTATTCTAGGTTTACGAACTGTTTCTGGTGAGAAGAAAAGGACAATGAAGTGTGGGCTCTGCTGCAATGATCATCTTCTACCTCATTCTTCTCTCATCCAAGTCCTGAATATGAATATGGCAACAAGAAGGAGAAAACAATCCTAAAAATAATGTGAGCTTATCTGAGGCTGGGCAGGGCAGTGAGTGTGTATGTCCATAATCAACAGGACTAGGGGAAGATCAAGGCCCACAACACTGTTCATTTTGGGTACTCATCCCGACAAACTACTCATTGGTTGGGAAATGTGGCAATGTTCTTCTCAACCGCCTGTGGTCCGTGGCTACGCCTCACCTAGTCTTTCACCCTCTAAGCCTTGGCTAGCTCATCTCAACACCCACATATCCCACATCAGAGACCACGCTGGCTCTGAGCTCTCTGCATTCCACCCCCACCTCCCAAGCTTCCTCTTATGTGGGTGACACTGGCCCCTGACAGGTGTGGGCCACCAGGGGCACCCCACTCAGTTGCACTCCCATGCCACCCTCCCTCATGCCCCTGGTACCTGCCCCTCAGAGCACAAGTCCAGCCAAGTAGATGCAGCTGTCTGCGCCTCCCCACTTGCCAGATGTGATGGAGAGACCCCTACTCTTTCCCAGGAGCCACCAAGGCACTGCCAAGGCAACTGGCCAGAACCTAACAGCTTCTACCACCAATGATCCCCAGCTCTCAGCTCCCCACACACCAAGCTCTCATCTCACAAAGTTAAACTGGGGAGGCCTTTGCTTCCCTTTCAGCTTTCAGGCAGCAGAATCGAACTCACAAGGAGGGCGATTTAATGCCACTTTCCAACAGCTGAAGAGAAACTTTTATTATATCTTGAAAGTTTGTATGTGCAACATGCTACTGAATCTTTTTGCTTATTTATCTATTTTTCCTTACGAGACTTAGGCTCCAAGCATTTTCCCACAGAGAGCAAGAAACAGCTCACTGTTATCATTGTAAGGAGCTCCTGCTCTGGCCCCTCTGCATTTCTGCTCAAGTATCCTTTTACCAACACCTTCTGAGTCTGTCACAGACCACCCCACCCACTGGTGATGGCAGGCAGATAAACACTTGCACCAATGGGCCAGGCTCTGCACTTCTGACGGGCTCAGAAAGAGCATGTTTTCCTTCCATGATTCCAACAGAGTCCTGCTCCAGGCAGCCTTAGCGGGGTGGTGTCAGGGGCCCTGTGCTCATGCCAACTGTTTGAATTCCCTCAGGAGGGACGTTATTTGAGAACAAGGGGCAAAACCAAAGGGTGAAGTCCAAGACATAACTTTAGTTTCAAACAGCCAAGAATGCATGATGTAGACCATAGATGTCATCCCTAGTAACAGAAGAAGGAAATCCACAGACCAAGCAGCAGATAAACCCAGATTTTTTCTGCCTACCATCTCAAAACAGTCCTACAATCAACATGAATCCTCATCCTTCGTGTTCAGATATAAGTCTCTCATTAGCCTTGGTTTATAACATTTTGGTCTCAGAAAATCCAAGTGGCCTCAAAGTCTGACCAGCTTTACACACACACAAATACATATTCAATTCAACATGGGTAAGGTGCCAGGAGGGAGCTGCAGGAGACAGGAGACAGGAGATGGCCTGGTGCTCAGCCTGATGGGGGTCACAGCAGGAGTACCTGCCCAGGTACGCCACACCCTCTCCTCCCTCCTCTTCTGCACTATGCCCCATCCTATCCTCCCCTCATTCTGATGTTGTCAACTTCAGAGCCCTAGCTTTGCTTTTCAACCTAGGAGGCAATCAAGTGAACTGGAAAATCATTCCAGGGTCATCTATATGCACATGCACAAAAGGGCTTTTAGCGTTACCAACTGTAGGTCTCACCATTGCAATCTATAAGCTCATAGCATTTCCAGATAACAGAGTGGTGAGAAATGAAAACGTCATCAGTTATCTGAAGGGGATGATTGTGGGGAGGAAGGAAAGGCATGCCAGCACCTGTGTTTCAGCAGGACCAGCCTCTGAAGGGCCCCCAGGCATCCCTGTCCTAAGTTGCCCATCAGCTCTTCAAACTAGAATCATAGGGAACCCCAGAGAGAGGTGTCAGAGGGAGCTCTGCAAAGATGGGACTTTGTCTAGACTCCTGCTTTGTATTTGCACAAACACTTTGCTAAATCAGACAGACTCTGCCTGTCTCAGCAAATGCTCATGCATCTTTTAAATTGCAGGTATCAATTTAATCAAGTTAATCAACGTTGGCAGGACGCTGGGTACTGGAAAACAAAGTGGAGCAAGAACACTGCCCCTTTCCTCAAAGGGGTCTTAGTCTAGAAGAGGAGGGAAACCGAAAACCCTAAATGGAACACTCTGGCTGCTCACCCACGAGTCCCTCTCAGAACATACATGAGACCGACCTGGCCAGGACTCTGTGGGATAGTGACTAGGCATGTGGATTCACAAGACCCACAGTGTGAAAGGTGCCGTTGAACAAAGATCAATAAAAGGGACACCGCAGGCTCAAAGGAGAGAGGTTGGAGAAGGTGGAGGAGACGCAGAGCCCCTGCACGTGGAAGTCGGGCATTCTGCAGCCTTTGCTTCAGTGACTTCATGCAGTGGAAGGGGATGGCGTCTCTCTCAGTGACTGAACAAGAGGACATGTAGCACAAATCACCAGCATGCAGCCACATCCTGAAGCCAGCCTCTGAGGACTGCAGAAGGGAAACAGGGAATGGAAACCTTGCTGTAAGAGAATTTTTCCCCCCAATTGGGAGATACCTGAGGTTTTCAGCAAGGGGCCAGGGCTGGTGAAAATAATGAAGTTAACGCGAGAGATGAGGAAGAGAAGATAGAGAGCCGGAGGGATGATTCATGCCGTAAACTCCCCAGGCAGCTGTGGGGGCAGGAGTCTCAGGGCTAAGACGGTGCTGTAAATATGTAGTGAACGGTCCAGTTGACTCATTTAAGTGATCTTCCACATTATTCCTGGGATCTTTACAACTTCAATTATTAAAGTACAAAAGTTTAAAACGTACATGCAGCACAAGGAGTTCATGAAGATTTACAGACTATTAAAATCATGAAGTTAAAATTAAAAGATAGATGTTTTAACTCATATCATAGAAATCCAGCAAAACACATTTTTAAAAAATTATGTTTTAGCTGGGCACAGTCGCTCACATCTATAATCGCAGCACTTTGGGAGGCCAATGCGGTCTGATCACTGAAGGTCAGGAGTTCCAGACCAGCCTGGCCAACAATGGTAAAACCTCATCTCTATTAAAAATACAAAATTAGCTGGGCGTGGTGGTATGTGCCTGTAATCTCAGCTACTCAGGAGGCTGAGGTTGCAGGGAGCTGAGTTCGGGCCACTGTACTCTAGCTTGGGTGTCTCAACAAAACAAACAAAACATTATGTTTAATAATCGCTTTCTTGATATAATCTCACTGTGGGAATGCCACGTTTAGCTGGTGCACACACTATCACAGCACAGTGATTATCAAGGAAACAGAGACCCAGAATTACTTTACTGTTATGATCCTGCAATCAAAATAAAGTAAAAACTGGGGCTTCAGGCCCTTGCCTGGGGCCTGTATTTTAACTAAAAGCTGCTACTGGCCGCAACAATCCGTCATCACGCTGGATGTTAACAAACGCAGCACACACAGCTTGCTGTTTTCCGAGTACTCCAGTATGCCCCAGGCCGAGCTGTGCTGTAGAAGGCAGGCACGATGCCACTGACACAGGTGTGACTTGCTGCACTCGCCACACACACAAGAGACAGCAGTGGGCACACGGCAGCCACACGCAGGGGAATCTTAACAAGTCCTGCAGAATTAAATACAATGCTACCACAGACCACTTTCTAATGCTGCCTGGCTTGATTTTTACAGTAAAATTTTCTCTTTCATCAGCTCACATCTTTTAATCTCCCAACCACGATATGACCAAGAACTTCCCAGTGAGCAGCTGTGAGGCAGTAGGAAAGGTGGCTCAGGCACCAGCTCATGGAGCTCTCAGTGTGTAGGAGATGAAGCCAGAATTTCCTGACAGTCACAGCCCCCACCTGGAGAGCAGGCTGGAGACAAAACCTGCAGGGGAAGGGGTGATGGTTTTATGAGTTTCAGAGCCCCAATATGGCAAAGATAAACTGATGGGGCAAAGAAAGGTAGAGGAATTTCTCTGCTATTTCTCCAAAAAGAGAGCAAGAGCTCATTTATAAAATCATTATTGCTGGGGTGGTGGTTCCTGCCTGTAATCCCAGCAACTTTGGGAGGCTGAGGCGGGAGAATAGCCTGAGTTCAGGAGTTTGAGACCAGCCTGGGCAACACAGCAAGACCCCATCTTTCAAAAAAAAAAAAAAAAAAAAACGAAAATTAGCCAGGCATAGTGGTGCATGCCTGTAGTCCCAACTAGTAGGAAGGCTGAGGTGGCAGGATGGCTTGCGCCTGGGAGGTGGAGATTGCAGTGAGCCATTGTACTCCAGCCTGGGCAATAGAGCCAGACCTTGTCTCAAAATAAAATAAAACAAACACAAAAAAACCGCCAAGAAAACAAATCATTATTGCACCCTAGGATGAGAGCAAAATGACTTCTGAGAGCACAATATGTGGCTGCACACACAAGGCCTGGCCCCACGGGAGTATACCTAATATACACACTCCACTCTGCTCAGTGATAGAATAAAGACAACCATAGCATCTTGTGTTCTACAGAGGACTTTACAAAATGATCTCGGCATGTATCAGATTCTTACAGAACACTAGGGGAGAGGCAGGTAGGTAATTCTACCTCTCTTCACATTCCTAGACAGTACGTGGTATGCCCACTGCCTGCAGACAGAAGCCTGAACTAGGATCTGGACTCCAGGCCCCCAAGGGCACCAGTTAGACAGTAACAGGAGAGTGACCCATAACCTTGAGTGTCCACAGAAACATTCCTCCTGTGACATCAATACACAGGGTGCGGAGGGTGCCAGAGTTTATGTCATCTACCTTCCTCCTTAAATTTGTCTTAAAGAGGGAGACCTCACAATTTACTTGTCTATTATATAGTTCAGTCTATTGCTTAATTTACCTCCTTACTATAAAGTGATTCTGGACAGACGCGGTGGCTCACGCCTATAATCCTAGCACTTTGGGAGGCTGAGGTGAGTAGATCACTTGAGGTGAGGAGTTTGAGACCAGCCCAGCCAACGTAGTGAAACCCCAGCTCTACTAAAAATACAAAAATTAGCTGGGCGTGGTGGTATGTTCCTGTAATTCCAACTACTCAGGAGGCTGAGGCAGAAGAATCACTTGAACCCAAGAGGTGAAGGTTGCAGTGAGCAGAGATCATGTCACCACACTCCAGCCTGGGCAACAGAGCAAGGCTCTGTCTCAGAAAATAAAAAATGAGAGATGCTAACTTAAATCCCACCTATATCTGTCTATATGTGTATGTATGTTCACATGGGTTGTACAAACTATATACGCAGGATCACATGTCCTATTCAAAGTTCAATCGAGCAGGCATGTTCTCTAGAACCACATACTAAAAGCTCACACTGAAAGTTACAGACATGAATAGGAAAACTGGCAAACACATAACTCAGAGAGCTGACTCCAAAGGGAAAACAACGGCCATCAATTCTGTCTCACAGACCTGACCTCGGTATCCAGGAAACAGCAGCCTCCTGTCCATCATTTCTGTCTCACAGGCCTGTCCTCTTGTCATGTGCACAACGACCCTTTGTCCATTACTTCTTAAACTGGTTTCCTTTTTTCTTTAATTATAAATAATACTGCTTTCCTTCTTTCTTTACTTATAAAATTATTGCAAGTTAAGGGTTCTTGTATTCCTTGATTTCATATACAGTGCATTTCTATGTCTGTAAATGAATGCGTGTATAAATATGTACTATGCACCTTTACATATATAATCCAGTCACTTAAAATTTTAATACCTATGTGAATATATATATATATATATATATATATATATATATATACACACACACATATAGTTTTAAGGCTATATTTGAGCTATTTGAGTAGCAAAGTAATGTTGGGTAAAAAACTAACAGGGTGTTTTAAAATTCGCTATGAGCAACAGTGACCCATCCACTGCCAAAAAAGCCATCTACCCAACAGTGGCTGGTGACACCAGGACACACACCTCTGTGACTCAATTAGCTCATGACTGAGACAAGCCACAGCTAACTCACACTGCAATGCGTTTTCGCAGTCAGAACGGAGTCGGGGGATATGGGGAGGCTGCACCTGGACCCGACTCCCTCCCCAAACCACATCTCCACCTTTACAGGAGGGAGCCAAGAAGGGCTGCTGAGTAGTGACCCCGCCCCACCTAGGATGTCAGGACAGTCCTTGGCTGCTGAGGAGACAAGCGAAACTCACATTCTGTTCTTAGTGCCATGGTCTGTTAGAAACATTTTCCTAAGTGACCTCAGGGATCACTGGAAGCACAAGCTGCCCAGTCATAATTCTCAGAAGGAGCCAATGACTAATAATAACTGGCACATCCCATTTTTAACAGAAATGAACTAGAACCATGGGACAAGTCTCTGCTATGTTGGTATACAGCAACACTGCTGAGTGGATGGTAAAGGGGACGCGGCCTCTGCTGATGGCTGTATACTGAGGGGAGTGCTTTTAAAGCCATCCTTTTTCTCCATGTTTAGTTCATAAACTAATTCTCATAGCATAGCAGTCCAACTAACTGAACAATGCCAGATTTTTTTTTGTATTAGAAATTTCATAGCATCATTAATCATAAAGTGGCTTTTTCCCCCCTCCATCAAGCAAAAACGAATTTTAAAATGTTAATTTTAAGTTATCAGTAGGTTCACGTGTATTCTTCATGCTGAGCTGCAGCCATGGCCTCCTTCCTGGGCCCTGGATGTGGCTGCCATTAATCTGTATTTAATAATGTCTTTCTCATCGAAAACAGCAACATGGCAAGAACCCTGGACAAGGTGTCAAGAGCCTGGTTCTACTTCATCTTTGCCAATTACAATGTGGTAAGTGTGGGCAAGTCCATGGCGTGCGAAATGAAGATCGAATGCACTAAATGCCTACAAAGGCAAAGAACAGGACACATTCTGCTGCATTTAAATCCTGGTTTCTTCATTTTACAAACGAGAGGAAACTGAGGCACAGAGAAGTTTGGTTACTTGCTGTGTGTCCTTAAGAACCTGCTCAAGACCCCACAGCTGGCGAGGGGCAGACCCAGCTCCCTCATCTGTGTGACTCAGACTCCAGCACTGTGTTGCCCACAGGGCCTAGGACCAGAGAACAGGACCCCAGGGTTCCTGTCTATGATTCTTCTGTCCTGTTTTTAATTCTACTGACAGGGAAGAGGGAAGCAGGTGAGGCTCCCAGACTATAATGGAAATGGCTGAGCAGCTGCTATGGACACCCACAGCCAATGGCAGCCACAGCCAGGGTCCAGGAGGGAGGTCAGGGCTGCAGCTCAGCATGAAGAATGCACATGGAGAGAGAAATCCAAGATAGCCCCGTAGCAGCAGCTCAGGATTGTGGCTCCCAGTGAAAGCGCAGAGAGCGAGTGGATGCCGCAATTGCAGACGAATTTTTGATGCCCACAGACTGGGAGATTCCTGGCGAAGGAGCCACATGGGTCGCCAGCACAACTCTTTTGGCCGGCGTGGCTGTTTTGCTGGTGCCCTGGCATGGGCGCTTCTCAGTGCAGAGTGTATGGGACTCGGTGCCCTTTTAGTCGGGCTCGGCTGGTCCCATCCCCACAAGGAGAACAGCAATTGGAAGCGCTGAGGACTGAGAGCAAGCACAGCTCAACCTGGGAAGGCCCAGCTCTGTGGGGAAGGGGCACCCCCTGAAGGAAAACTAAGAAACAGAAAAAACTTCATAACCAACAAGCCAGACGTCCACTCAGAGACCCAGTCTGAAAGTCGGCAATTACAAAGACGACAGGTGGATAAATCCACAAAAATGGGAAGAAACCAGTGCAAAAAGGCTGAGAACACCCGAAATCAGAATGCTTCTCCTCCTACAGGGGATCGCAGCTCCTCATCAGCAAGAGAACAAGGCTTGACGGAGGATGAGCGTGATGAACTCACAGAATCAGGCTTCAGAAGGTGGATAATAAGAAACTTCTGTGAGCTAAAAGAACATGTTCTAACCCAATGCAAAGAAACTAAGAACCTTGAAAGAAGATTTAACGAAATGCTAACGAGAATGGACAACTTAGAGAAGAATACAAGTGAATTGATGGAGCTGAAAAACACAACACGAGAACTTCGCGA
>PVKP010044740.1:0-16538 GCA_004027715.1 Plecturocebus donacophilus | reverse complement strand
ATGTTCTTTTAGCTCACAGAAGTTTCTTATTATCCACCTTCTGAAGCCTGATTCTGTGAGTTCATCACACTCATCCTCCATCAGGCCTGTTCTCTTGCTGATGAGGAGCTGTGATCCCCTGTAGGAGGAGAGACATTCTGATTTCAAGTGTTCTCAGCCTTTTTGCACTGGTTTCTTCCCATTTTTGTGGGTTTATCCACCTGTCGTCTTTGTAATTGCCGACTTTCAGATTGGGTCTCTGAGTGGATGTCCAGCTTGTTGGTGATGAAGTTTTTTCTGTTTCTTAGTTTTCCTTCGGTGGGTGCCCCTTCCCCACTGAGCTGGGCCTTCCCGGGTTCAGCTGTGAAACTCTCAGTCCTCAGCGCTTCCAATTGCTGTTCTCCTTGTGGGGATGGAACCAGCGAGCCCGACTAAAAGGGCACCCAGTCCCGTATACTCCACACTGAGAAGCACTGCGCTGAGGCGCCGGCAAAACAGCCGCGCCAGCCAAAAGAGTTGCGCTGACGACCCGTGTGGCTCCTTCGCCTGGAATCTCCCAGTTTGTGGGCATCAAAAATTCTTCTGCAATTGCGGCATCCACTCACTCTCTGTGCTTTCACTGGGAACTATAATCTTGAGCTGCTGCTAAGTGGCCATCTTGGATCTCTCTGTGAGTAATTTCTTTTTGAAGTGTCTATGTTTGTACTCCTCTCTCTTTATATCCTTCTTTTAATAACCATTTTATTTTGAAATAATTTTAGATTTACAGAAAAGAACCACAAAGTTAACACACAGGTTCTCTATATATTTCTTATTCATTCTTCCCTAATGGTAACATCCTTAATTTACTATATTTGTTAAAACTAGAAAAGCAGTATGAGTCTATTCTCATTAATTAAACTTAAGACTTTATCCATACTTCACCAGTTTTTATATCAATGCTATTTTTCTGCTCTAGGATCTACTTTAGTATACCATATTATGTTTAATTATCATGGTCCAGTTTTCCCTGGCCAGTAATAATTTCCCAGTCCTTCTTTATTTTTCATGGCCTTGACAGTTTGAAGGGGTACTGGTCAGGTATTTGTAGAATGCTCCTCTATTTGATTTTCTCTGGAGCGTTTCTCATGAATTAGACTGGGTTGTGTTTTGTGTGTGTATGTGTGTGAAGAATGTCACTGTGATAAGATGTCCTTATGATCACATGATATTAAGAAACTCATGAAGATGACAGCACTGGTGTTGTTAACCTTGACCACTTAATTAAGGATAAGATGTCTACCGGCTATCCCCATGGTGAAGTGACTACTTTTTCTTTTATTATACTCTGCTTTTTGGAAATGAATCAGTAAGTTCAACCAACACTGAATTCTCCCCTCCCAACTTTAACAGAATTCAAAATCAAGTTTCATTTTGATTTCTGAAAGTTAGACTAATATATTACTAAAAAGGGAGAAAAATCATATTTTAAAATAAACTACATTAGAATTCTACTTATTGAAAGTAAGATTTAATATGGTGGGTTAGCCTTTGTGTTTTGGATACTTTTGTATATCATTTTATTATATAGACAAAGTCTAATTTTACTAATAATTTATTTTGCTTCTCCAAGAAAAGTACAATAGATTTGTCACTATTGCTTTCTTCATTGTTTTGAAATATGAGAATCAGCTTTTTTTTTTTTTTAGATGGAGTCTTGCTTTTTCACTCAAGGCTGGAGTACAGCGATGCCATCTCAGCTCACTGCAACCTCTGCCTCCTGAGTTCAAGTAATTCTCCTGCCTCAGCCTCCCAAGTAGCTGGGATTACAGGCATCCGCCAATATGCCTGGCTAATTTTTGTAGTTTTAATGGAAATGGGATTTTACCATGTTGGTCAGGCTAGTCTTGAACTCCTAACCTCAGGTGATCTGCCCACCTTGGCCCCCCAAAGTGCTGGGATTATAGGCGTGAGCCACTGCACCTGGCAGAGAATCGGCTGTTTTAAGATCTATTTTAAAATATATTTCTGGAAGGTTAATTTGGGAAAATATAAACCTCAAAAGGAATTCAAAGCTTAGTTTTGATTTAATAAAGATTCCATAATTACATTAATTTTTCCCTCACTAGATACAGTTCTTATTTTTTCTAAGGGTTTCAAAAAACTTCAAGGTGTGGAAAATACTGTTAACAGAGATATGAGACATTAGAAGTAAAAATGATCTAAATTTAGAGATAATAATTTATAGCTTGTATTATCAAAAGGGGAGAACAAGTATATTGGCTTGAAATCTTGTGACCATTTTCTGCTTGATTACATTCAAATTGGTTTTAATTTCGATAAATTTGATATTATCACTGAACTTGAATTACATTTATTACTGTCATCCTTTTTCTTTAGCTTTATCAGTAAAAATTTTAGTTTTTCAGAAGTGATGCATAACTTTAAAGTAAATGTCTCTTATTACTGATGATAAGATTTAGACTAGCATATTTTCTTGCAAAAACAATGTTTTGCTCATTCTGTTGGAGAAAAACTGTAAGCTCTTTGGTGGTTGAAAACACATCAAATCATTTCTTAAGCTACATTTTAATTCCATCAAGACGAAGAGCTCAAAGAAATGAAATTTCAAAATAATTTACATAGCAGTTTAAAATGATTTGTTATTAACATTCACCAGTGTTAAAAAAAATTAAATTGAAGGAGAGTTTTAAAAAACCACTTAATGAGAAAAATATAGTTTGGATGTTTTTCCCCCAAAACCTCACATTGAAATTTTGTCTCCAATGTTGGAGGTGGATGCCTAATGAAGATGTGTTAGTCATGAAGTTGGAAGTCTCATGAATGACTTGGTACTGTCCTCATGGGAATGAGGATGTTCTCACACTATTAGTTTTAACTATAGCTGGTTGTTAAAAAGAGCCTGGAACCTCCTTCCTCTCTCTTTTGCTTCCTATCTCTTCATGTGATCTCTGCACACAATGGCTACTCTGTACCTTTTACCATGAGCGTAAGTAGCCCATCACCCTCACCAGAAGCAAATGCAGGTACCATGCTTCTTGTACAGTCTGCAGAATTGTGAGCCAAATAAACCTCTTATCTTTATAAACTATTCAGCCTCAGGTATTCCTTTATAGCAACACTAAACCAACTATGGTAGACATAAAAAATAAATTTAGGAAAAATATTTATTTTCATATTAATAGAGCCATAATGACTTATAATTACTATATTCATTAACAACTTTCCAACCTTTTCTTGTACATACATTATAAACAAAAAGGAAAGAAGTAAATTTCTTTTTAAAGATAGAATACATAACCACTTCTTTGATTATGTATAGAAAAAATGCATATATGCAGCTAAACAACAGTTGTTTAAGAGAGGATAGAAAGATATCAAAAGATTTCACTGTAAGTCAAATTAAGTTTATACAATAATTGGTATAGGAATTTAAAGAAGGCTCAGATCACTTCAGACAAGATCGGTCTGGAATGGTGTGCTTTTTACTGGATGGTCTAAGTATTTTATTATGAATGTGCTTTCTTGTACTAGAATAGATAAGCAGGCATCTACTATGGCTGAATTTTAAAACTTTTTGTTTAAAAATATACATAGATTGGAAACTTCAATTTTCGAATATCAATGTAAATGGGAAATAGATGGCCAGACATTAAAGTACTATGATTTCAGTTGCCATTAATTTAAATAAAGAGGTAAAATATGAGCTATTTAGAGAGAGAGAAAAGATTTGACTCTGTAGAGTAGATGATCTCTGTCTACTAAGTATTCTGGGCATGTGTAACAAAAAGTTCTGGGGTTACTTATGACCTTAGGAGCAAATAAGTCTGTGGAAACAGCAGCATCATATAAGGAAATAGTTAGCAATCAGGCCAGAAACTTGGCATGTCTTTTGAGGTGAAAGATGAAAGACCTCACATACTCAGACTAATTTGAGGCATAAGAGTGAAAGTTTATGGATTAGGTTTTGGAAGAAACAGATGACATGGAAGAAAAATAAAAAGACAGGATAATAAACATTGACAACAACAGGCTCCTGACATGTGTCCATGAGTTATCATGAGGCATCTTTCTGTGGAACTTCCCCAACTAGAGGCTTATCATTCTAATACAATCTTCAAGACTAGTTGTGTCTAGAGGTGAATATAATATGTGAATTGCTTAATTGGCAAATGTGTGAATTGTGTCTCCTGTGATGATTCAGGGCTATCTGAAATGCCAAAATCAAAGATTCCTTAATTTAGAATCAAAATACAAATGGATTTGAGAAGGTAATCAATTCAGGCATATCTGTCACTTACACTTTAGTGTGACTTCTTTGTAGAAATACTTTTCCTAAAGAATAAGATTAGATGGTATGAAAGAGAAGGCTGGGGCAAAGAGGTTTAGGTGGTTAAGTATAGCATAGTAGTATCAAGTAATTCTTCTGCTAATTCCATGTGGGTAAAGACATAAAAAGAAATGTTTGTGTTGGGGAATGAAATATAAAGGATTGTTATGATCCTAATCATACTACTTCAGTTTTTCCTGTATCTGGCTGAACACCACTCTCCTAAAATTAACTTGCTGGACAGCTCTTCTTCTTGTAGCAAATGTATCATGGGATAATCAGTTGAGTCATTTCAGGATTAAATTAATCAGATATCTGCTCCCTGAAATGAAGATCTTGAAGAATTGCCAAAAAGATGAAGAGAAGTTTTCATCATATCGCCAGATTGTCTTTTTAATTTTTTCATCTCTATATGATAAGGGCTGCTAATATTCTCCTTCTAGTTCCCTGGGTTTAAATGTCACTTTCAGAGAGTAATCTTGGGAACTCTGTTATTTATTCTAAATATAGCCTTGAACCTTAAAGATTCACCTTGATTTTCATTAGAAAACCTAGCATCTTTTTTTTTTTAACTGTACTTTAGGTTCTGGGGTACATGTGCAGATCATGAAGGACTGTTGCATAGGTACATACATGGCAATGTGATTTGCTGCCTCCATCCCCCGTCACCTATATCTGGCATTTCTCCCCATGTTATCCCTCCCAAACCTCCCCACCCCCCAGGGTCCCTCCCCTACTCCCCCCAACAGACCCCAGTGTATGATGCTCCCCTCCCTGTGTCCATGTGTTCTCATTGTTCAACACCTGCCTATGAATGAAAACACGTGGTGTTTGATTTTCTGTTCTTGTGTCAGTTTGCTGAGAATTATGGTTTCCATATTCATCCACGTCCCTACAAAGGACATGAATTCATTGTTTTTTATGGCTGCATAGAATTCCATGGTGTATATGTGCCACATTTTCCTTGTCCATTCTATCATCAGTGGGCATTTGGGTTGGTTCCAGGTTTTTGCTATTGTAAACAGTGCTGCAATGAACATACAGGTGCATGTGTCTTTATAACAGAACTATTTATAATCCTTTGCGTATACACCCAGTAATGGTATTGCTGGATCAAATGGAATTTCTATTTCTAGGTCCCTGAGGAATCACCACACTGTCTTCCACAATGGTTGAACTAATTTACACTCCCACCAACAGTGTAAAAGTATTCCTGTTTTTCCACATTCTCTCCAGCATCTGTTGTCTCCTGAATTTTTAATGATCGTCACTCTAACTGACGTGAGATGGTATCTCAATGTGGTTTTGATTTGCATTTCTCTAATGATCAGTGATATGAGCATTTTTTCACGTTTGTTGGCCTCATATATGTCTTCTTTTGAGAAGTGTCTGTTTATATCCTTTGCCCACTTTTGAATGAGTTTGTTTGCTTTTTCTGGTAACTCTGTTTTAGTTCTTTGTAGATTCTGGATATTAGCCCTTTGTCAGATGGGTAGATTGTGAAAATTTTTTCCCATTATATTGGTTGCCGGTTGACTCTAATGATTGTTTCTTTTACTGTACAAAAGCTCTGGAGTTTAATGAGATCCCATTTGTCTATTTTGGCTTTTGTTGCCAATATTTTGCTGTTTTAGCCATGAAGTCCTTGCCTATGCCTAGGTCCTGAATGGTTTTGCCTAGGTTTTCTTCTAGGGTTTTTATGGAGTTAGGTCTTACTGTTAAGTCTTTAATCTATCTGGAGTTAATTTTAGTGTAAGGTATCTGGAAGGTGTCCAGTTTCTGTTTTCTGCACTTGGCTGGCCAGTTATCCCAACACCATTTATTAAACAGAGAATCCTTTCCCCATTACTTGTTTTTGTCAGGTTTGTCAAAGATCATATGGTTGTAGATGGGTGATGTTTCTTCTGAGGCCTCTGTTTTGTTCCATTGGTCTATGTCTCTGTTTTGGTACCAGTACCATGCTGTTTTGATTACTGTTGCCTTGTAGTATAGTTTGAATTAAGGTAGTGTGATGCCTCCAGCTTTGTTCTTTTTGCTAAGAATTGTCTTGGCTATGTGGGCTCTCTTTTGGTTCCATATGAAGTTTAAGGTGGTTTTTTCCAGTTCTGTGAAGAAGGTCATTGGTAGCTTGATGGAGAGAGCATTGAATCTATGAATTACTTTGGGCAGTATGGCCATTTTTATGATATTGATTCTTCCTAAGCATGAGCATGGAATGTTTTTCCATCTGTTAGTGTCCTCTCTTATTTCCTTGAGCAGTGGTTTGTAGTTCTCCTTGAAGAGGTCCTTTATGTCCTCTGTTAGTTGTATTCCTGGATATTTTATTCTCTTTGTAGCAATTGTGAATGGAAGTTCACTCTTGATTTGGCTGTTTGTCTGTTATTGGTGTATAGGAATGCTTGTGATTTCTGCATATTGATTTTGTATCCTGAGACTTTGCTGAAGTTGCTTATCAGTTTAAAGAGATTTTGGGCTGAGATGATGGGGTCTTCTAAACATATAATCATGTTGTCTGCAAATAGGGACAATTTGACTTTCTCCTTTCCTAATTGAATACCCTTTATTTCTTTTTCTTGCTTGATTGCTCTGGCTAGAACTTCCAATACTATATTGAATAGGAGTGGTGAGAGAGGGCATCCTTGTTTAGTGCCAAATTTCAAAGGGAATGCTTCCAGGTTTTACCCTTCAGTATGATGTTGGCTGTGGATTTCTCATAAATAGCTTTTATTATTTTGAGATACGTTCCATTGATACGTAGTTTATTGAGAATTTTTGGCATAAAGGGCTGTTGAATTTTGTCAAAGGCCTTCTCTGCATCTATTGAGATAATCATGTGGTTTTGTCTTTGGTTCTGTTTATGTGGTGGATTATGTTTATAGACTTGTATATGTTGAAACAGCCTTGCATCCCTGGGACGAAGCCTACTTGATCATGATGGATGAGCTTTTTGATGTACTGTTGCAATTGGTTTGCCAGTATTTTATTGAAGATTTTTGCATTTATGTTCATCATGGATATTGGCCTGACATTTTCTTTTTTTGTCGAGTCTCTGCCAGGTTTTGGTATTAGGATGATATTGGTGTCATAAAATAATTTGGGAAGGATTCCCTCTTTTTATATTGTTTGGAATAGTTTCAGAAGGAGTGTTACTGGCTCCTCTTTGTACATCTGGTAGAATTTGGCTGTCAACCTATCTGGACCTGGACGTTTTTTGGTTGGTAGGCTATTAGTTGCTGCCTCAACTTCAGACCTTGTTATTCATCTCTTCAGGGTTTCAAGTTCTTCCTGGTTTAGGTTGGTAGGGTGCAAGTGTCCAGAAATTTATCCATTTCTTCCAGGTTTACTGGTTTATGTGCATAGAGTTGTTTGTAATAATCTCTGATGGTAGTTTGTATTTCTTTGGAATTGGTGGTGATATCCCCTTTATGATTTTTTATTGCATCTATTTGGTTGTCTCTCTTTTTTTTTAATTAATCTGGCTAGAGGTCTGTTTATTTTGTTGATCATTTCAAAAAGTCAGCTCCTGGATTTATTGATTTTTTGAAGGGTTTTTTGTGTCTCTATCTTCTTCAGTTCTGCTCTGATCTCAGTTGTTCCTTGTATTCTGCTAGCTTTTGAATTTTTTTGATCTTGCTCCTCTAGCTCTTTCAATTTTGATAATAGTGTGTCAATTTTAGATCTTTCCTTGCTTCTCATGTGGCCATTTGTTGCTATAAATTTCCCGCTAGCACTGCTTTAAATGTGTTCCAGAGATTCTGGTACGTTGTGTCTTTGTTCTTGTGGTTTCGGAGAACACCTTTATTTCTGCCTGTATTTCATTGTTTATCCAGTCATCATTCAGGAGCCAGTTGTTCAGTTTCCATGAAGTTGTGCAGTTCTGAGTTAGTTTCTTAATCCTGAGTTCTAATTTGATTGCACTGTGATTTGAGAGACTGTTATGATTTCCATTCTTTTGCATTTGCTGAGGAGTGATTTACTTCCAATTATGTGGTCAGTTTTAGAGTAGGTGTGATGTGGTGCTGAGAACAAGGCGTATTCTGTGGATTTGGGGTGGAGAGTTCTGTAGATGTCTATTAGGTTTGCTTGTTCCAGATCTGAGTTGAAGTCCTGGATATCCTTGTTAATTTTCTGTCTCATTGAGCTAATATTGACAGTGGAATATTAAAGTCTCCCATTGCTATTGTGTGGGAGTCTAAGTCTCTTTGTAAGTCATTAAGAACTTGCTTTATGTATCTGGGTGCTCCTGTATTTGATGTGTATATATTTAGGATCACTAGCTCTTCTTGTTGCATTGATTGTTTTACCATTATGTAATGCCCTTCTTTGTCTCTTTTGATCTTTGTTGGTTTAAAGTCCATTTTATCAGAGACTAGGATTGCAACTCATGCATGTTTTTCCTCTCCATTTGCTTGGTAAATCTTCCTCTACCCCTTTATTTTTAGCTTAAGTGTGTCCTTGCACGTGAGGTGGGTTTCCTGAATACAGCACACTGATGGGTTTTGACTTTTTATCCAATTTTCCAGTCTGTGTCTTTTGATTGGGGAATTTAGCCCATTTACATTTATGGTTAATATTGTTTTGTGTGAATTTGACCCTGCCATTTTGATGCTAGCTGGTTGTTTTGCCCATAAGTTGATGCAGTTTCTTCATTGTGTCGATGGTCTTTACCATTTGGTACTTTTTTGGAGTAGCTGTCACTTGTTGTTCCTTTCCATATTTAGTGCTTCTTTCAGAAGCTCTTGTAAGGCAATCTTGATGGTGATGAAATCTCACAGCAATTGAGCAATGCTTGTCTGTAAAGGATTTTATTTCTCCTTCACTTATGAAGCTTAGTTGTCTGCATATGAAATTCTAGGTTCAAAGTTCTTTTCTTTAAGGATGTTGAATATTGGCCCCCACTTTCTTCTGGCTTGTAGAGTTTCTGCAGAGAGCTGTGCTATGAGTCTGATGGGCTTCCTTTTGTGGGTAAGCCCAACCTTTCTCTCTGGCTGCCCTTTGCTTTTTTTCCTTCATTTCAACCTTTGTGAATCTGACGATTATGTGCCTCGGGGTTGCTCTTCTTAAGGAATATCTTTGTGGTGTTCTCTGTATTTCCTGGACTTGATTGTTGGCCTGCCTTGCTATGTTGGAGAAGTTCTCCTGGATATCCTGAAGAGTGTTTTCCAGCTTGGATCATTCTCTCCATCACATTCAGGTACACCTATCAAACATAGATTAGGTCTTTTCACATAATCCCATATTTCTTGGAGGCTTTGTTCATTTCTTTTCACTCTTTTTTTCCTAATCTTGTTTTCTCATTTTATTTCATTGAGTTGATCTTCAATCTTGGCATCTTGTTTTAAACGTATTTGGATAGGATAGATAAGCAAGCAGAGAATTATGTGTGAGTTCTGAAACGTCTTTGACCAAATATATGTTGAAGCATTCATTTAAAAAATATCAGTGCTATCTGGAAACATAAAATGGGCAGTGAGATGTTTAAGTGCAAGAATTTCCATTATTATCTATTCAAAAATATAACTCTTAGTCAAGGCCTGGGATGATTTATGCAACCATTAAAAATTACACATGGTCTTATTTTGTTAGTTTCTGGTTGTTATGAATTTGATTTTGCCCATGTTTGGTCAAGTTAACAAGTTTCTAAGAATTATTTGACATTCCAGGCTTAATACTTGTTAAGGCCCTGCCAAGTCACTGAGCACACATGCCGGCTTGTGGCAAAGCATTTACTTCAGTATTTAGCATCATATCCTGAAATGGACCAGAAGGACCAGCTAGAGAACACAAGATACTTGTGCCAGATATTTTAGGCAGTTGTGTAACTTATGTGTGGAAAACAAGGATAAAAACTTAACTGGCTATAGGGTGATCAATGATGAGATAGCTAAACTGATACAGGTATGATCTAAGTGGGGCCTAACTGAAACCCTTTATCAGATTTCTATGGCTGGTATAGGCAGTATAAAAATAAGTATTTACTTGACTGAAGATCAGTGGTTAGTATTGGCTCAGCTGGGCAGTTCTCTGTATTTTGCCTGGGCTTGCTCACATGTCTGCGTATCAGCAGAAGTGATTAGGCCACAGGGCTGTCGCTATTCTCTTATTTTCTAGCCTAACAGTCTGGACATATTCTCACAGTGAATGTAGAGAAGGGAGCATGAGCACAGGAAAATGCACATGACCTCTTGAAATCTAGGCTCAGAAACTAGCATAGTATTAAATTCTGAAGTATTTAACTTACTAGAACAAGTCAAAAAATGAATCCATACTCACAGGATGATAAAATAGATTTCTCTTGCTTGGAGAGCTTGCAAAAAAGTTCTAAACTGGGATCATTCATGCAATATATCTACCACCAAGTCTTTGACTCCAAGGTCGAATATTTTATTCCCAAGCTTCTATGTTATTACAAGTCTGTCCACGTGATTCTGAATTAAGATAATCCAGACAAAACTGGCCTAAGAACATTGATTGCTAGTTATTTTCAGTCCAGAGGACATAAGCAGGTACAAATTTTAGATTTATAATGGTGATAGATAATAATCAGGGAAAACCTGAGATTTTTATGTGTTCTATCCTGATGGACATGAGTAGTATGAAATTTATTAAATAAAATTAAAAGTTGAGCATCATGAAAATATGTTGATCTTTTTAAAGATCATATTTTCTTTGTTAAAAAGAAAAAGATTAAAAATTGTTTTATTCTTCTTTGTATTCTTGTAATTCTTTTATACTTGAGAGATTCATTTTTCAAAAAATGTTTATTGAGTACCTTTTTATATACCAAGCAGTGTTTGACACTAAAGATATAAAATCAAATGAAGGGATAATGAAGAGAATTGTCAGTGACCCAAATTAACTAGGTGCTGGATATATCCAGGAGTCAGCCTTGCTTTCCATTTATCTTTAGTTTTGTTAAATACACTGTCCCATTAGCATGTATTCTCTCCCAGCTACAGTAATTGGCTCAAGGATGGGTATATGACAGAGGACACCAATTAATGCCTTTTCCATATGCTTTTCCAGATGCAGCTGGATGATAAGATCTCTTGTTGTCTTGGTTGGAACTGGAAGGATTCAGTCCCAGAACTGTCAATACTCATCTTTGCCTCACAGAGAAAGGTGTCTGCAGAAGAAAATAATGGCACCTATGCTTTACATGAAGCAGAGATGAAAGTGGCAGTAAGGAATGCCCTGACAAACTTTGAGTGTGAATTCACAATATTTTGAGATCAGTCTCACTTCTTACTTTCATATTATTTGGTTGTACCCACCAAACAAATCTTTGTTTTTGAATGAAAAGAGTTTGAATTGATTTTCTTTCACTTGCAAACCAAAAGTCCTGACTAATCATGGAAACTATTAATAGCATGTAGTAAGCATATTTATAATAATTATGATAGACCAAACAGAAAAATGTCACCTTCTGATAGGATAAAGTCTAGTAGAATACCTGACACATAATGATGATGATGATTATTATTAAAAAAAAAATAACAAAAAGGAGGGGAAGAGTAGAAGGAGAAAAACATCAACAATAATCTAGCTAATGTATACTGATTTTCCAATTTATACCAAGCATTATTTTTCTTAATATGTTACATGTTACTTGTATTAGCCCTTTTAACCTTACAGCACCCCTAAGAAAGATGTGCTATATTTATTCCATATTTATAGAAGGTGACATTGACACAGAAGTTACATAACTCACCCAAAGCCACATGACTAGTAATTAAGAGAGATAAAGCTAATTTTCACTTAAACAGTCTCTCAAGAAATGTTTGTTGATGGAAGGAAAGAATGAAAAAGCCACAAGGACACACAATTATACTGCAATGTGATAAATGTAACATTTAATCTTCAAAACATCGCTATAAAAATCTTATTCTCATTTCATAAATGTGGAAATTGAGCTTTTAGAGAGGTTAGCAGGTCTCCATACATCATCAAATGGCTAGAAGGTGGTGAAGTTGGGATATATATCCACATTTACTCTAATGAGTCCTTGGATACTTTTGCATAAAGTGAGTCCCTAAGAAGGGAACTGCCTTTATAAGAACTTTAATTTTTAAAATTTATCTATTATTGGAAATTTCTACCTACAAGTTTTCTATAACTGTTTCTTTACATTTTGTGCTGTTAACATTCTTGAATATTGAATCCTTTTCAGATGGATTATTTGAATCCTTGAATCCTTTTCAAATGGATTATTTCTATCTTTTTGCAGGATCTTTACTAAAATCAGAGAATTAAAACATGGTAATGACCAGGTGATAATTATAAACCACTACTAGAAACTAACATAGTTATAAATTTCAAAAGGTCTTCTTCCCAGAAACTCCATATTCTATCTCTTTTGATTCCAAGTAAAGATATATGTATAGCAAAGAAGGCAACCTGAAAAAGAAGTCCATCAACTAGCTATTTATTTCAGCTGATCTTGCTAGTTGCCATTCCTCTCACTGACTCATCTATTTTCTTAACAGAACTGTGTGGTTAAAGGATCAAGCACACATCTGTGGTGGCTTATTTTAGCCATCTCATTACTGAGCTCTTCTTTAGCCTAGGTATTGTTTTGTGTTGACTTCGTATCAACTCATGAAGCTATTGGGTAAACTCTAATACTGTAGTACATTTTTAACATGAAAGCTGTTATTTCTACCAGATATTTTATTTCTAATATAATGCACACAATATTTATTTTTAGCTTATTTAACAGTGTTATTACAAATTGCAGCTTGTATTCTGATTTTTTCCCCAAATAAATCTTTGAAAATAAATCAGTATGCTATTTCTGAAACTTACATCATACAACCCTGACATTTGAATCATTGAAAAAATGTGTCTTGGAAATATTTCCAGTGGCTTTTTAGTCAAAGTTTCATAACCTAGTCCCTATATGGGCAATCACTGGCTTCTTTGTGTCTTTCCTTGTTTATAACTCTACAGTATTTTTTTTTTAAAGTTCTGTAATCTGTTCTTCAATATCAAATGAGAGAAAGAAGTAAACATGCTCTAACATGTAAAAGTATAGAATACTTTGATTATTGTCTGTCAAAGGATTTTTCTTTTTCTCTTCCAGAACTTCTGGGGGAATTGATGGATATCAGATAGTGTCCAGCGGAAATGTTTCCTTTTCTTATTGTGTTTTTATTACCTCATTTTCCTCTTTTCCCTTTTATTACTGCATTTTCATCTTTTCCCTTTTCCTCTATTCCCTTTTTAAATTCCCTTTGAAATTTTTCTCCTTTCAGGAGTTTCTAATTTCCCTTTTTTCCCCACCTATAATTAGTATAATTTAGGTGTCCTGGATTTTGCTCCCTTAAACTCCATTCCATATTTGATTCCTCTTATCTTCCTTATATCCATATCTTTAGTACCAACATTTTATTCTAATTTGTTTACTTGTGCCCAGTTTTTTTTCTGTCATGACCACAGGGATTTTCTTGCCCATTCTCTTCCTTGGTTATTTTCTATAAAATCATCACAGTATGCATTTGAAATGACACGTAACTATTATTATCAATTAGGTATTATATGTAAAGAAAATGAAGGACAATGGCCTGGGTAATGTCATAGGTAATGGCAGAGTCAGGTCCATACATTAGAATCCAGGGCCAACTCTTAGTCCAATGTTGTCTCATCCACACTGTAGGTTTCTATTCTATGAAAGAGTGTGCTGTGAGATTTTGAGCCCTAACTTTATTTTACCTTTATGTCAATTCATAACAGTAGCCTCCAACCTTATATTTAATAAGATGTAAAATTTTGTCTTCAGGTCTTCCCATTTTAAATGTTATTTCCCACGTGATACTGAAGAAGACAAAAGAAGATGAAAGAAGCCAAAGTACATTGGGTCAAACCTGTTTGACTTGGTAAATTTCTCCAAATTAGCATGATGATGTGGAAACCCTCCAAGATTCTTTCTTTAATAAATAGCATACCACAACTGATTATAAATATTCAGACACTCAATTATCTTACGAATCAAATTGTTCTCAATTTGATGGAATTTTATTCTTTCAGTCATCAAAATATTCTCTTTTTCCGCTGGAATCATCTGATGCCAAAGAAATTTTGAAGGGTTGTCTTTGGACTCAGATGGAATTAGAAGACCTCTGACTTGTTCATTATGCCTCAGTTAAGTTTAAATATAGTACATACAGCCAGGCATGGTAGCTCACACCTGTAATTCCAGCACCTTGGAAGGCCAAAGGGGGTGGATCATGAGGTCAGAAGATAGAGACCATCTTGGCTAACACAGAGAAACCCCATCTCTGCTAAAAATACAGAAAAAAATTAGCCTGGTGTGGTGGCACACGCCTGGGGTCCTAGCTACTTGGGTGGCTGAGGCAGTAGGATTGCTTGAATCCAGGAGGTGGAAGTTGCAGTGAGCTGAGGTTGCGCCATTGCACTCCAGCCTGGATGACAGAGTGGGACTCCATCTCAAAAAAAAAAAAAGTACATACTTGGTTAATAAAACTGCACTGATAAAAGAGCATATAGGTATAGTAGTGGGTTCTAGGAAGAGCATTATTTTCCTTGAACAAGAAATTATAATTTCTATATATGCAGACATCCTGCTCATTTTGGGCAATATGCTTCCACTTTTGTAAGCACATAATGTTATTGAGTACACATGGACACAAAGAAGGGAACAATTGACACCAGTACCTACTTGAGGGCACAGGATGAGAGGAGAGTGTGAACACTGAAAAACTATCTAATGGGTACTATGCTTGCAACCTGGATGACAAAGTCATTTGTACACCAGACCTCTGCAATCTGCAGTTTACTCTTGTAACAAACCGGGATATGTACGCCCAAACTAAAATAAAAGTTGAAAAAGAAAAAAAAGGAATGTGATGTCAAGTGAAACCATGGGAACCAAACAGAATCAATTTTAATTTTAGTCAGCTATAATTCCTTAATATATTCCTGATGTTTGGTTCCCAAAACATCGTTAAACTGTCTGGATAGAATACAATTACTGATCATCCGTATTTTAGAGACTGAATTCCTCATTTTAACAACAGCAACAAAAATGTAATTCTCCCTTTTCTCTTGAGTTATTTGAAAAAGATACTTTTACAAGTACAGAGGAGAACCCTTCTTTGAACTAATTTTTGTTCTATATTTGAACATAATCAAATTGATAAGTGATGTATTTGATATTGTGGACTTTGTCATTATTGAAAAAACTTTTACATTACTGAAAAAAGAAACACAGGTGGCTGGCTTCTCCCTATTTCCACAGCACCTTCAGTGGTAACTACTTTCTTTCTTTCTGAGGTGTTCCAGCTCCAGTATACCTAATTTGGTTCTATAAAAAAAATTAAATGGGTTTACCTACCTACCTAATATTTTGAAATTGTGTGTGTACATATATATGTGTAGTTATGTGAGGTACATGTATGTAGACAAGTAATACATATATACACATATATGTATATATAAAATCATATATGTATATATACATATATGTGTACATAAATATATATACATATGTGTGTATATGTGTGTACATATGTGTATATAAAAATATATATACATATATGTATGTATATATTTATATATATACATATATAAAATTTATATACATATAAAAATATATATACATATATTTTTACATAAATATATGTAATACATTTACATATATTTCTATATATACAAAAAATATATACATACATTTATATACATATAAAATATATATACATATATATGTATATATAAAAATATATTAATGTGTATATGTAAAATATATATATAAAATATATATACACATATATGTGTATATATAAAATCAATTATATATATACATATATGTGTATATATAAAATCAATTATCGACTAATTTTTCTGTGATCTTGGCACAAGCCTCAAGTAAAATAGTACATTCTAGGCAAGTCTTGTGGCCCCATGTTTGTGGCATAGAAGGATAACCACGGGCTTTTGAGAAGGACAGACCTGGGTTTAAATCTCTTCTCTAGCACTCATAAATTAGATAGCTTTAAGCAGTGTGATGGTTAATTTATGTGACAACTTGACTTGGCCTTGTGGAATTCAGATATTAGCTCCAACTTTATTCTGGGGTTTCTGTGAAAATTTTGGGATGAGTTTAACATTTAAATTGGTAGACTTAGTAGCACCTTGTCTTCCGTAGTGTGAGTGGGCCTTATCTGAAGGTTTGGATAGAACAAAAAGGCTGAACCTCCTCTAAATAAGGGAT
>PVKP010044739.1:0-16538 GCA_004027715.1 Plecturocebus donacophilus | reverse complement strand
GGAAAGAGAGAAAAGGAGAGAAAAACAATGTTTTTTGGTTCAGGATCCAATTCAGGATCCCGTACTGCATTTAGTTGTCACGTCTGTTTCGGCGTCTTTTTATTTGGAACAATTCTTTGGTCCTTGTCTTTCGTGACCTTGACATTTTGGAAGAGTACAGGACATTTATTAGTTTCGGCTAGTCTGGTGTTTTCTCCTGATTAGATTCGGGCTACACATTTTTGGCAGGAACACCGCGTAAACGATGCTGTTCCTTCTCAGTGCATCTTATCAGGAGCATGTGACGCCAATTTGTCCCATTGCTGCTGATGTTAACTTCGATTGCTCGGTTAAGGTGGTGTCTGCCAGGTTTCTACGCTGTAAATTACTATTTTTTCCTTTGTAATTAACAGGTTTCCTGTGGACAAAATACTTAATTTTTATGTAATCAAAATTATCGATGTTTGCAAGAATAATTTGTTCTTTTGAAGCTTTGAGTCCATTCCCACCACTAGGTGACATTTTCTACACCATTGTTTCCTATTAGTTGTATCATTTTATTTTTATGTAGGTCTTTAATCCATCCAGAATTCACCCTGTATGTACTGTTTTACAGGAACATGGTTTTCGTTTTTCTCCATACAGTGAGCCAGTTTTTCCAGCGTTACCTGTGAAACAATCTGTCCTTGCTTCAGTGATGGTGATGCTACATTTACACACATGATGTTCTCATTTAGGTCACATTGTGGGTCAGGTTCTCTTTTGGTCTCTTTGTTCTTACACCCATGCCATACTGTTTTGATTACTGTAGATTAGAAAGACTCCAACTCAAAAAAAAAACAAACAAACAAACAAAAACAAACCCAAAACAGATATGCTACTGACTTTTGTAGATTGATTGTCTATCTGGCTGCCTTGGTGAATTCTTTTACTAGTTACAACAGCTTCTTGACTCTGCTGGTACATCACTTATAAATAATTATGGTGTTATGTATATAAACACCTATATATATTTTTTCATATGTGGCAATCTGTATCTATAGTAAGCTACACATGAATTCATACTGATGGCTCCAGCTTCACTCCATAACCACACAGATCATTCTGGCCTGTCCTCCTTGCTCACCTGTATGTTCTCAAAACAGCAAAAGCCTGCCTCCTGCTGGGCACAATGGCTCATGCCTGTCATCCCAGCATGTTGGGAGGCTGAGGCAAGCAGATCACTTGAGGTCAGGAGTTCGAAACCAGTTCGGCCAACATGGTGAAACCCCGTATCTACTAAAAATACAAAAAATTAGCCGGGTGTGGTGGCGGGCACCTGTAATCCCAGCTACTTGGGAGGCTGAGGCAGGAGAATCGCTTGAACCCAGGAGGTGAAGGCTGCAGGGAGCCAAGATTGCACCGCGGCACTCCAGCTGGGGCAACAGAGCAAGACTCCGTCTCAAAAAAACAAAACAAAACAAAACAAAACCTACCTCCCACCGTGCACCACTGGAACTTAATTGCTCAAATCCAGGATACACATGGAGTGATGTCAACATTGTCACCTATTTCCCCAAGGAAACAGGTTTATCAACAAGAGTATAGTCCTTGTGCACAGTTCCCTTTCCCTTTAGTCTGACAGACTCTATAGTTTCCAAGGCAACGTATTACGTCAGCACTGTTCTCCCCAGCACTCTTCTTCAGGGAAGTTATTTCATACGTTTGTCATACAGGTAGACGCTTTTGTTACATTCTCCACTCCATCCTAGGATCTCCCAATCTCCTAAATTATTTTTTAACATTTGCATATATGATGTTTCACTCTTTGTGCTGTAAGGACCTATGGGTTTTGACAAACCTATAGTGCCATGTGTCTACAATGACAGTATCATACAGAATAGCTTCAATCCTCCCCAGATCTCCTGTGGTTCCTCATTTAACCCTCACTACAGCCTCCCTCCTAAACCCTGGCGACCACTAATTTGTTTACTATTTCTATAGTTTTGCCTATTCCAGAATGTCATGTAAATGAAATCATACACTCTGTAGCCTTTTCTCACAGTCTTCTTTTGCTTAGCACCGTGCATTGAAAATTCATCTAGGCATTTGTGTGGTTTGATAGCTCATTGCTTTTTACTGCTGAACAGTATTTTATTGTAGGGATGTATCACAGTTTGTTTACCCATTCACCAAATGAAGGATATCTTGGTTGCTTATACTTTTCAGCAATTTTGAATAAAAGTGCCGTAAACATTTGTGTGTGTTTGCTAGTTTTTGTGTGAATGTAAGTTTTCTCATCAGCTGGGTAAATACCTAAGAGTGTGATTGCCAGGTTGTGGGGTAAAACTATGTTTGGCTTTGTAAGAATCTGTCAAACTATCTTCCAAAGTGGCTGTATCATTTTACATTCCTACCAGCAATGAAGGAGCATTCCTGCATCTTCACCTTATCAGCAATTGGCATTGTCAGCTTTCTGGATTTTAGCCATTCTAAAAGGTGTGTAGTGGTCATTTATGGTATTTTTAAAGTGTCCTTTTTGTTATGAATTTGTAGTTGTAATGCATAATGGTTAGGGAACATAGTCTATGCGATATTGATCTGGATCTAATGGTAGAATGAATTTTGATCTTCCTTTGCGACCCAGTCATGGATTATTTTTGTAGATCTTCTGAGCGTACATGAAAAGCGTATTCCCTGTTTGTGCAATCCAGCAGAACACAGGAGTTCAGAACATGAGCTTTGGAGTCAGCCTGCATGCTTCCCATCCTGCTCTAGGTTAGCAACAATATGAGTTTAGGCAAGCTTTATTCGGTGTCTCAGATCCTTTAATAAATGGAAATAATAACAATAGTATCTACCTTTCAGAGTTATCATAAGGCTTAAAACAGCTACTATTTGTAAAGTACCTAGAACTGTGCTTGGCACCATAGTAAGCATGATATAAATGTTTATAAAATAAAGTAATATATCTAAACTTATTATATATATATATATATATGTTTTATATATATATTATATATATAATAAGTTTAGATATATTACTTTATTTTATAAACAGCACCTGACTAATGCTTCTACTTTAGAATGTTCACGTTGTGACCAGGCACAGTGGCTCACGCCTGTAATCCCAGCACTTTGGGAGGCAGAGAGGGGTGGATCATGAGGTCAGGAGATTGAGGCCAACATGGTGAAACCCCGTCTCCACCAAAAATACAAAAATTAGCTGGGTGTGGTGGCATATGCCTGTAATCTCTGCTACTCAGGAGGCTGAGGGAGAAGAATCGCTTGAACCCAGGAGGTGGAGATGGCAGTGAGCCGAGATCATGCCACTGCACTTCAGCCTAGCAACAGAGTGAGACTCTGTCTAAAAAAAAAAAAAAAAAAGGAATATTCACATTGTTCAGTTTGTTGTCCTCCACCTGGACTCCCTGGGTGTCTGATGATTTTGGCCTGGGAGCTTATATTCCCCTGGCGGGGGGCGGTCTCAGCCATCCATCTGGTAGTGGGTGTCGGAAAAGCGCTGGAGGCTGTGTCACCCAGTCTATGGTAGTCCTGGTGAGTTACAGGGAGCAGCACACCACATGACTAATCACTCCCATTTGCTGCCACCCACCAAGGCATTTAAGCCCTTTAAACTCACAGGGAGAAGCAGGTGGGGAGGAGGTAATTTCCTGGCCCTGGGGTTCTGGAAAGAGGACATGGCAGAGTGGTGCCAAGGTGAGTCAGTCCCCTTCTGTTCTCATCAGATCCTCTGCTGGCAGGGGTTTTGCACTATCCTGATATTAGAAGTAATGGTAATTATTTGCTTTTATAAAACAGATCATAGAAATGATCAAAGTGATCTAGAAGACTTTGGCAATTATTTGTTTTTATAAAAATGGAATCATACTATAACATCATTCGGCACCCAGCTTTTTTTCTTTTATCAATATACATAAATAAAACCCATTCTTTTTAACAGCAGCACGAAACTGCACAATGGTTCCTGGTTATGGATGCACCATCATTTATTCAATGGTTCTCTCTTTGGTGAACATTCAGGTTGTTTTCCTGTTTTTTTGCCCCTTAAGACAGGTTTGTATCCGTGATTATATTCCCTTACACAACAGTGTGTTCATTTCTGTAAGATAGCTTCCCCACTGTAGTATGGAAGGATCTGTAAGAGATACTAATAATGCTGATTACTTCTAGGAGGGGGACAGAGAAGGGAAAGGGAGGGGTACTTTTTATTTTGCACTGAATATCCATTAAGACTTTATATCTGGAATGTGAACTAATTTTGCAATATTAAAAAACAAAGCACAATAATGTGAATGTACTTAGTGCCACAGAAGTGTGTACTTAATGGTGAGAATAGTACATTTTATGTTATGTATATTTTACAATTTAAAAATATAAATATGGCCAGGTGCAGTGGCTCATGCCTGTAGTCCCAGCACTTTGGGATGCTGAGGTTTATAGATCACTTAAGCCCTGGAGTTTGAGACCAACCTAGGCAGCACGGTGAAACCACATCACTACCAAAAAAAAAAAAACAAACAAAACAAAAAAACAAGAAAGTTAGCTGGGCATGGTGGTGCATACCTGTAGTCCCAGCTACTCAGGAGGCCGAGGCAGGAGCATGTCTTGAGCCCTGGAGGTTGAGGCTACAGCAAGCAGAGATCATGCCACTGCACTCTAGCCTGGCAACAGCAAGACTCTGTCTCAAAAAATATATATATATGTATACACACACACACACACATGCATATATCCACACACAGGTGCACGTCTGTAGGCCCGTAGTCCCAGCTACTTGGGAGGCTAAGGCAGGAGGATCACTTGAACCCAGGAGTTTGAGGCTGCATGTGCTGTGATTGCACCAGCCTGGGTGACAGAGTGAGACTCTGTCTCAGAAAAACAAAAATAACCCTCCACTAGTTTCAAGCAGATCTGAAGATCCTTATCAGGGCTCTAAAGCCCTGAGTAATCCGGCACCTCCTGGCCTCTCCAGACTGTCTGGCCTCACTCTCCGCTCCCCTTTACACGAGCTTTCCTTCATCTCCTGTTAGGCTCCAAGCTTCCTCTCAACTCACGGCTTCTGCACACACAGGTCCTTGGGCCTGAAAACTTACCCTACATCGTATTTGCTTTGCTATTTTTTTTTTTTTTTTTTTTGAGGCAGGCTCTCACTCTGTCACCCAAGCTGGAGTCCAGTGGCATGATCATGGCTCACTGCAGCCTCAACTTCAAAGGCTCAAGCAATCCTCCCACTTCAGCCTCCTGAGTAGCTGGAACCACAGGTGTGCAGCACCACATCCAGTTAATATTTGTATTTTTTTGTAGAGACGGGGTTTCACCATGTGGCCCAGGCTGGTCTCAAACCCCTGGCCTCAAGTAATGCACACACCTCAGCCTCCCAAAATGCTGGGATTACAGGCATGAGCCACCACACGTGGCCAACTCACTAATTTTCCTTTTTAAATTTTTGTGGGTAAATAGTAGGTATATATATTTATGGGGCATGAGATGTTTTGATATAGGCATCCCCTCAAACATTTCTCCTTTGAGTTACACACAGTCCAACTACATTCCTAATTTAAAAATATACAATGAAGTTATTGTTGATTATAGTCATCCTATTGTGCTATCAAATAGTAGGTATTATTAATTCTTCTTTTCTTTTTTTTTTTAGATGGAGTTTCTCTTTTGTCACCCAGGCTGGAGTGCAATGTCTCGGTCTCGGCCCACTGCAACCTCCACCTCCCGGGTTCAAGTGATTCTCCTGCCTCAGCCTCCCGAGTAGCTGGGATTGCAGGCATGTGCCGCCACTCCTGGCTAATTTTGTATTTTTTGTAGAGACGGGGTTTCTCCATTTTGGTCAGGCTGGTTTCAAACTCCCAGCCTCAGGTGATCCAACTACCTCGGCCTCCCAAAGTGCTGGGATTACAGACATGAGCCACCGAGCCTGGCTGTCATCCTTTCTCTTTTTAAATTTCTCACAAATGTGCAAAAGCAATTCAATGGAGAAAAAGATTTGTCTTTCTGTTGCTGCTGCTGCTGCTGTTGAGATGGGGATCGCTCTGTTGTCCAGGCTGGA
The DNA here is from genome assembly GCA_004027715.1 of Plecturocebus donacophilus. Lineage (NCBI taxonomy): Eukaryota > Metazoa > Chordata > Mammalia > Primates > Pitheciidae > Plecturocebus > Plecturocebus donacophilus. Next base: position 10,498 of record PVKP010044739.1, on the reverse strand, counting down.
GGGCAGTCGCACCAACACGCCTCACTGTAGCCTCGACCTCCCAATTCTCCCACCTCAGCCTCCCAAGTAGCTGGGATTATAGGTGCACACCACCATGCCCAGCGAACTTTTGTATTTTTTGTAGAGACAGGGTTTTGCCCTGTTGCCCAGGCTGGCCTCAAACTCCTGGGCTCAAGCGATCCTTCTGCCTCGGCCTCTCAAAGTGCTGCAATTACGGGTGCGAGCCACCCCGCCTGGCCTTGTCAGTGCTGAAATTACGGGAGTGAGCCACCCCGCCTGGCCTTGTCTTTTCAACAAGTGGCGCTGGAGATACTGAATATCCACAGGCAAAACGAACAAAAACTTGACCTTTCAACACTCTGAACCTCAAAACAAACAAACAAAAAACAAAAACTTGACCTAAACCTCATACCTTATGCAAAAGTTATTTCAAATGGGTCAAAGATTTAAATGTAAAACTATAAAAATTTTATAAGCTAACTAGAAGAAAACCTCTGGGATGTAGGCTTAGTGAAAAGCTATTAGACATGATAATAAAAGTATGCTCTATGAAAGAAAAAACAATAAACTGAGGTTTTGACTGGGCGAGGTGGCTCACGCCTGTAATCCCAGCACTTTGGGAGGTGGAGGGAGGTGGATCACCTGAGGTCAGGAGTTCGAGACCAGGCTGGGCAACATGGTGAAACTCCATCTCTACTAAAAATACAAAATTAGCCCAGTGTGGTGACGGGAGCCTGTACTCCCAGCTACTCGGGAGGGCAGGAGGATCACTTGAACCTGGAAGGCAGAGGTTGCAGTGAGCAGAGATTGCACCACTGCACTCCAGCCTGGTCAAAAAGAGTGAAACTCCATCTCAAAAATAAATAAATAAACAAACTGAGGTTCGGATTTGTGTTGGTGAGGCTGTGGGGAAATGGAAACCCTTACATGTTGCTGATGGAAATGTAAAATTGTCCAGTTGGTGTGGAAAACTCCAATAAGTTAAACACAAAATTATCCTCTGACCTAGCCATTCCATTCTTGGGTGTACACCCGAAAAAACTGAAAATAGTTGTTCAAACAAAAACTTACGTGTCGGTATTCACAGGATTATTCACAATAGCCAAAAGGTGGAAACAACCTAAATGTCTATTTACAGATAGATGGATCAATAAAATGTGGGATATCCATACAATGGAATATTATTTAGCCATAAAAAGGAGTAAACAGATTCATATTACAATGTGGATAAGTGTTGAAAACATTATACTAGATGAAAGAAGCCAGACACAAAAAGCCACATATTATAGAATTCCATTTATATGAAATATCCAGAGTAGGCAAAGCCACAGAGATAGCCATATTAGTAGATTTTAGGGACTGAGAAGAGGGGAAATAGGGAGTGACTGCTTCATGGATAGGGGCTTCCTTTTGGGGTGATGAAAATGTTCTGGAGCTAGGTAGATAGCGGTGAACGATTGCACAATATAGTAAACGGGGGGCTGGGCATGGTGGCTCATGCCTGTAATCCCAGCACTTTGGGAGGATGAGGCGGGCAGATCGCCTGTGGTCAGGAGTTTTAAACCAGCCTGGCCCACATGGTGAAACCCCATCTCTACCAAAAATACAAAATTAGCCGGGCATGGTGGTGCACGCCTGTGGTCCCAGCTATCGGGAGGCTGAGGCAGGAGAATCGCTTGAACCCAGGAGGCGGAGGTTGCAGTGAGCTGAGATTGCCCCACTGTACTCCAGCCTGGGCGACAGAGCAGGACTACATCTAAAAAGTAAATAAATAAATAAACAAATATTGTGAATGTGCTAAATACCACTAATGGCAATTTTTTTCTTGTTGTATATATTTTACAACAATAAAAAAGTGCAGTTTACTGTATGTAAATTATACCTCAATAAAACTGATGCCAAATATTATTTAGGTCTTTAATGGATGTAAAGACTGGTGTATGAAATTTTGATGAAGATTGGGATAGTTACATAGAATCAAATTGTCTCCCTACAAATGTACTTAATTATAAAAAGAAAAATAGTAGCATTATAGTGGAGAAATCTGGCAAGCAACACCCGCGATGGTTAATTTTATGTGTCAACTTGGAGTGTTTTTGAATGAGATTCACACTGAAATTGGTGAATTTTGAGTAAGCACATTGCCCTCCAGAATGTGGGTGGGTGTATGAGTCAGAACCAATAGAAGATAGATAGTTGAGAGATGGAGGGATGGATGGATGGATGGATGGACAGATAGATGGATGAGAACAGATTCATTAGGGGAATTAGCTCACATGACTATGGAGGCAGAGAAATCCCACAGCTGGCCCTCTGCACCCTCACAGATACACCCAGAAGGAATACTTTACCACTTCTCTATAGTCTTTTTTTTTTTCAGATTATAGTCAGGCTTCTTTTTTTTTTTTGAGACAGAGTCTTAGTCACCCAGACTAGAGTGCAGTGGTGCCATCTCAGCTGGAGATCTGCAAGCTGGAGACCCTTGGCCGTCCAAGTCCAAGTCCAAGTCTGATGGCCTCAGAATCAGGAAAGCCAATGGTGTAACTTTCAATTTAAGGCCACCAAAAACCTAAGAACCTGAGAGATCTCTGGTGTAAATCCCAAGGCCAGAGAGCCTGGAGTTCTGATGTCCAAGGGCAGGAAAAGAAGTGTCCCAGCTCTGGAAGAGGGAGACAGAGGAAATTCTTTCCTCTCCTTTTTGTCTTCTATCTGAGCCACCAGCAGATTGGATGGTGCCCTCTGACATTGAGGGCAGATTTTTCCCACTCAATCCACTGACTTACATGCCAGTCTCTTCTAGAAACACCCTCATAGATGCACCCAGAAGGAATACTTTACCACTTCTCTAGTCCTCTTTTTTTTCAGATTATAGTCAGGCTTCTTTTTTTTGAGATGGAGTCTCACTTGGTTGCCCAGGCTACAGTGCAGGGGCGCAATCTCAGCTCACTGAAATCTCTGCCTCCCAAGTTCAAGCAATTCTCTTGCCTCAGCCTCCTACCACCACGCCTGGCTAATTTTTGTATTTTTAGTAGAGACGAGGTTTCACCAAGTTGGCCAGTCTGGTCTCAAACTCCTGATCTCAGGTGATCCACCCACCTTGGCCTCCCAAAGTGCTGGGATTACAGGTGTGAGCCACTGCACCTAGCCCCGGCTTCTAAATAGGTCTTCCTTAATTTAGTCTAGCTAAGACCCAGAGTTAACCTTCACAATGTTCCTCATCCAATCATTTGAAGGCCTGAACAGAACAAAAAGATGGACCTCCATGAGAAAGAGGAAATTCTCCAGCAGGCTGCCTGGGATTTCATCTGCACCATCAGGTCTCCTGGATCTTTAGCCTGCCAGCCTACACTATAGGTCTGGACTTGCCTTCACAAGCACACGAGCCAATACCTTATTTCATACATGTGTTCTCCCACTTTGTTGCTTCTGTTTCCTTTGGAGAACCATAACACACCACCTTATTCAAATGATCAAAGTTAACATCACCAGTCACAGTAACTGTCAGGTACATCCTCCCATTGAGATATAGCGAGAATACAATGTCACTTATTTGGTGTACCTACCAAAAGTACATAACCTGAATTGATTATGAGGAAACAGACAAACTCAAACTGAGGGACATTCTACAAAACAACTGGCCAGTACTCAAATGTGTCAGTATCACAAAAGACAAAAAGGAGAAACTACTCCCCATAGAAGACTCTTAAAAGCTGGGCGTGGTGGCTCACACCTGTAATCTCAACACTTGGGGAGGCTGAGGCAGCCAGATCACTTGAGGTCAGGAGTTCGAGATCAGCCTGGCCAACATGGTGACGCCCCATCTCTACTAAAAATACAAAAATTAGCCAGATATGGTGGCAGGCACCTGTAATCCCAGATACTTGGGAGGCTGAGGCAGAAGAATTGCTTGAACCTGGGAGGCAAAGGTTGCCGTAAGCTGAGATCATGCCACTGTACTTCAGCCTGGGCGACAAAGCCAGACTTTGTCTCAAAAAAAAAAAAAACAAAAAAACCCGCCAGGCATGGTGGTTTACGCCTGTAATCCCAACACTTTGGGAATTTAAGGTGGGTGGATCACCTGAGGTCAGGAGTTTGAGACCAGTCTGGCAGCCAACATAGTGAAACCTCGTCTCTACTAAAAATACAAAAATTAGTTGCGCATGGTGGCAGGCGCCTGTAATCCCAGCTACTTGGGAGGCTGAGACAGGAGAATCACTTGAACCCAGGAGGTGGAGGTTGCAGTGAGCCGAGATTGTGCCATTGCACTCCAGCCTGGGCAATGAGGAAACTCTCAAAAAACAAAAACAAACAAAAGACTCTAAATCGAACTATCCACTAAATACAACCTGTGATCCTGGATTGGATTGGAGATGGGAGTATCTATAAAGAACATTTTGCAACAATTAGTAAAATTGGTTCTTAAAATTGGTTTCAAAATTGCAATTAGCAAAATTGCAACAATTAGTAAATGTAGTTCACATAGCAGTATTGTTTCACAGTTAAATCTCCATTATGTAAGAGTGTGTCCTTATTCTTACGAAACACAAACTAGCTGGGCGTGGTGGCTCATGCCTCTAATCCAAGCACTTTGGAGGCCAACGCGGGTGGATCACCTCAGGTTGGGAGTTCAAGACCAGCCTGACCAACATGGTTTTCACTGTGTCTTAAAAAAAAAAAAAAAGAAAAAGAACACAAACTGGGCTGGGCATGGTGGTTCATACCTATGGAAAGGTGGCCACTGCCTGGACCTTTGTAATCCCAGAACTTTGTCAGTCTGAGACAGGTAGATCACCTGAAGTCAGGAGTTTGAGACCAGCCTGGGAAACATGATGAAACCCTGTCTCTACTAAAAAAACAAAAATTAGCCAGGCGCAGTGGTGGGTGCCTGTGTTCTCAGCTACCTGGGAGGCCGAGGCAGGAGAATCACTGGAACCGGGAGGCAGAGGTTGCAGCGAGCTGAGATCGCGCAAGCATCACTGTACTTCAGCCTGGGCAACAGAGAGAAATTCCATCTCAAAATAAACAAATAAACAAAAATACAAAAATTAGCCCAGCATGCTAGCGTGTACCTGCAGTCCCAGCTACTCCGGAGGTTGAGGCATGAGAATCACTTGAACCCAGGAGGTGGAGGTTGCAGTGAGCTGAGATTGAGCTTCTACACTCCAGCATGAGCGAAACAGTGAGACTCTGTCTCAAACACACACACACACTGGGCACGGTGGCTTATACCTGTAACCCCTGTACTTTGGGAAGCCAAGGAGGGAGGATCCTTTGAGCCCAAGAGTTCAAGACTGCAGTGAGCTATGATTGTGCCACTGCACTAAAGCGTGGTTGACAGAGTGAGACCGTATCTCTGGGGAAAAAAAAAGAAAGAAAGAAAGAAAAGAAACAAACCAAAGTGTTTAGGAGTAAAGAGGTATGATGTGTAAAACTTAATTTGAAATGGTTCAGAAAAAAATGCTTTCTTTGCAACTTTTGTAGAAGTTTTGAAGTTATTTTCAAACACAAAGTTTAAAAATCAATTGCTTAAAGACCGGGCACAGTGGCTCACGCCTGTAATCCCAGCAATTTGGGAAGCCGAGGCAGGTGGATCACCTGAGGTCAGGAGTTCAAGGCCAGCTTGGTCAACATGGCGAAGCCCCATCTCTACTAAATACACAAAAATTAGCCATGTGTGGTAGCGGGTGCCTGTAATCTCAGCTACTAGGGAGGCTGAGATTACAGGAGAGGCAGGAGAATCGCTTGAACCCAATAGAGGGAGGTTGCAGTGAGCTGAGATCCTGCCATTGCCCTCCAGTCTGGGAGCGAAACTCTGCCTCAAAAAAATTTTTTTTGCTTAACTGTGTGACGTCTTTCATGAGGGGAGGGACCTAGCACATCGTAGGCTTCAACAAGAAGCATTTCTTGAGTGAACAAACGAATGAATGAACTAAACCGTCTTCCAATTTGGGTTTCAGACAGGGGCTGGGATTTTGGAAGTCAAGCTTTAGACAGCAAAAGGCACAATTCCTCTCTTTGTCTAGGTATAACTCTTCTGGAGCTCCGATCTGAGAGGTTAGATCATCTAAAGCTTGGGGAAACAAGACCTCTGGCCTCCAAGGGCCGACAGTCAGCCCACAAGCAGGAGACATCAAGTTGTGCTTTGCAGCAAGAAGACCTGGCTGAGTGCCATTTTCTAAGTCAGTTCCCTCAGGTTCACCCTATTCCCCACATCACCACCATCCTTGGTTAAGATTTTTTTAAAAAAAACCTTTAATTGTTATGGAGACAGGGTCTCCCTATGTTGCCCAGGCTGGTCTCGAACCCCTGGGATCAAAGGATCCTCCTGCCTTGGCCTCCCAAAGTGCTAGGATTACAGGCAGGAGTCACCATGCCTGGCCAGTTAAGATTTATTGATACGTTCTAGCCCCAATCTGGGCAGTGGTATCCTGAGAGCTGAGTCTGAATCCCCCTTCTTGGGCCAGATCAAAGGAAAAGCAGCACTCTGCAGGCCAGCGTGGTGGTGACTGAGGTCAGCAGATGCCTGGGCAGGGACCTTGGTGGCCACAATACATTATAAATATATACAATATTTGTCAATTTAAAAACTAAAAAACTTTTTTTTCTTTCTTTTTTTTTTTTTTTGCTCCGTCACCCAGGCTGGAGTGCAGTTGCTCAATCACAGCTCACTGCAGCCTCAACCTCCCGGGCTGAATCCTCTCACCTCAGCCTCCTGAGTAGCTGAGGCTACAGGTTATGTGCCACCACACCCAGCTAATTTTTAAATTTTTTGTAGAGATGGGATTTTGCCATGCTTCCCAGGCTGGTCTCAAACTCCTGGGCTCAAGTGAGCCTCCTGCCTCAGCCTTAATTAACTTTCTTAGTGACAGAGTCTGGCTCTGCTGCCCAGGCTGCAGCCACATCTGGCTTTTTTTCTTTCTTTCTTTCTTTTTTTTAGAGATGGGGTCTTGCTATGTTGCCTGGGCTGGTCTTGAACTCCGGGCCTCTAGAGATTCTCCTGCCTTAGGCTCCTGAAGTGCTGAGATTACAGGTATGAGCCATCAGCCACCAGTTACAAGCTTTTATAACATCCATTACTCTTCTAATGCAGCACTTATCTCAATCTACTGTAACTGTGTATTTGTCTGCCCTTTTCACTAAAGTGTGAGACTCTTCTAGGCAGAGGCTAAGTCTTTTCAGCTTAATATCCTCCTATCTGGCCTCACACCTGTAATCCTAGCACTTTGGGAGGCTGAGGCAGGCAGATTGCCTGAGCTCAGAAGTTCAAGACCAGCCTGGTAACATGGTGAAACCCTGTTTCTACTAAAAATACACAAAAATGAGCCAGATGTGGAGGCACATGCCTGTAATCCCAGCTACTCAGGAGGCTGAGGCACGAGAATCATTTGAACCTGGAAGGCAGAGGTCGCAGTGAGCCGAGATCACACACAGCACTCCAGCCTGGATGACAGAGAGAGACTCTGTCTCAAAAGATCTATCTACGTATCTATCTCTATAATCTATCCTCCTATGACTACCACGCAGCCCACCACCCAAGCCCCGTGCTATCCCTCAGCCCGCCTCCTGGAACCCGGTTCCTGCGTGGTCCAGGGCTGTCCCTTTCAGCCCTCGGCTGCTGTGCCGTTGCCTCACCATCAGAGGGTCTTCCAGCTGGACCTCAGAGACCCTTCTTACTACCTCCCCCACCCCAGGAGCCGGGCAGCCAGCACAGGCCCTCTGCTCCCCATCCTGCAGGGTGCTCTATGCGTTCTGCGGAGCCATTCACCTGTCTCTCCCTCCACTGGCCTCGGCTAAGATGGAGCTTCCTAGCAACATCTCAGGGCTAGTCCAGCTTCCCAGCCAAGTCTGGCTTCTGCCAATGTGTGTGTCTGGTCTGTGACAGAGACACTATCTTCCTGGGAGACTGTCTTACACCCAAGTTCTTCTCAGGACCAAATAGAAGGGCTTCTTTTCTCATTTCCATGTGTCAGAGACCTCCCAAATGGCTCGTTTTTGTTTGAGGGCCACGTGTACTCTTGGTTCATTTGTAGAAGGGGCAGAGCTCAAAGTGCCTGTGGAAAGGTGGCTGCTGCCTGGACCCTCATGGGGCCCTCAGGGCCAGGGCTGGTCCCACCTGAGGCCCTGGATCAGCTGGAGGGACCATCAACCCATCCACTCTTTCCTCTCAGGCCTGAAAGAGGGACCCTCATTCAGGATAAAGCTGAGAACAGACTCAGTAGAGAAAAGAGGAGAGGTCAGTGGAACTACCACCCTGACAGTATGGAAAGAGGGCTGGGACCCAGCTTGAACTTCCTCTGTGTGGGGCCATGTGACTGTGTCTGTGCTCACTGTATCATTCCTGTGCATTGCCACCCACCCGGGAAAAGGTCACGCTCTCTCCACCATGCTAAGTAGGGTGAGCAAGGGAGAGTTGGTATTGGGGGCTCAGATGCTCAAGGAGGCAGGGATCCCCAGGGGGATGATCACCGGCGAGCGTGATTGCCATCAGAAGCAGAGGGTTCATGTGGAGGAGTGAGAACCATGGGTCCGGCTTGAAAGCCCACTTCCTACTGGCTGTCCTCCACCGCAGCTCTCCTCAGGCTGTCTCTGCAGAATCACAGTATGGCATCTGTAAAAGAGCTGACATGGATGACCCCCAAACATGGTCACCTCCCCTCACTTCCCCAGGGCTCTCAGACTCCCTTGGGGGTCTTGGGAGAGGTTTTATGGACCTTCCTATTTTTTGACAGTATAACACTGTCAAGCACACGCAAAGTCTGCTGATAACAAGGGCCCCTCTGACAAGCAGGGGTGTTTTCTCAGGCTGGGGGTCACTGCTATGAGGGGCAGTCTTCAGGCTGGAAGGCTTCACTCCCAAGGCCCACGCAACCCAAGAGACCAACGGGCTATAGCCTGAGGGAGCCATCCTGCACACCCTCCCAACCCAGCAGAAGTGGGGAGTTGGCACTGCAGCGATGCCAAGGCTGGCTGCTTGGGGGTGGGAGGAAGTCGCTGCAGTGTTGAGGAATCCCTGCTTGGAGTGAGTGGCCACTGAAGTGACTGCATGGACTGGAAGTACCTGCAGGGATGGGGAGGTTTTCTGCAGCGACGAAGAGCACTTTGCAAAGGAAAGGGGCTGGCTTCTCGGAGGCAGAGTTCTGCGATGGTGGGGATGGGGCGCTGGGGTTCGCTGCAGTCAGGAGGGAAGGTCTCGGCAGCTATGGGAAGCCACTCAGGGCAGGGGGTGGGGTGGGCTGGGGAATGGACGGCGGTCACGGTAATGGGACAGCTGGGGTCGCGGCAGTGCGGGTGGCACTTGCTGGACCCCTTATTCCTGAAGAATGGAGAGGGTGGGGTCTCTGAGGCCTTGGTCCCGCAGTGACGGGGATCCGTGCGGCGGCGGGGACGCGGTCCCTGCACTGCGGTGCCCAGTCTGGCTCGGGCTGGCGCGGAGGTGGTACCGCGCCCGAAGGAGGGGGGAGCGCCAGCCCGGCCGCCGCCGCAGCAGGCGGGGCCACGGCTGGTGGAGGGACCGCCTCTCGGAACGGGGGCGGGACCACCGCCGGCTGGACCCGCGGCCCTGCGGGGACTCAGAGCCGCTGCAGCCCGAGTCGCGAGCTGGCGGCTGGCCGGTGCCGGGACCGAGGGCCACCCAGGGCGCAGAGGCGGCACCACCCACCTGGATCCCGTGGGCGCCCAGAACTCCGCGGAGGACGCGACGGTGAGGCTGAGGCGGCCACAGGGAGGGGGCGATCCCCAGAACCCGCCCGCGGCATCCCCTGCGCGGGCCGCGGCGCCTGCAGCCGCCCCCTCCTCCCACATCAGCTCTGCCCGGGTGGGGAGTGGAGCGCTGGCGGCTCCCACGGACCCTCTCCGGCCCGACACCTCTCTCGGGCTTGCCTCCCAAAGCCCCCTCTCTTCGCCTCCGCAGCTCGCTCTTCCCACCCCAGCCCCCTTCCTCTCCGGCCACCACCCGCGTCGGATGAGGGACCAGGGAGAGAAAGACCGAGGCCCTTTCGGCGTCCCCTCCACCCCGCCCCCGCGGTCCCTCGCCGGACCGGGGACCTCCGGGGGGATTCGGGCCCTTTAAACCTCCGCCTCCCGAAGCATCTTCCATCTCCGGCCGCGGGGAGCCCCGGGGGGGCGGCAGGTACGAGGGTGGCGGCGAGGCTGGGAGCGGGCAGGGAACAGCTGTGGCCGCCCCCACCCGGGGGAGCTGCGGTGGGACTGCCGGGCGCCCGAGCGCTCGTTAATCATTCACCCTCCGCGGCCCGCGCCCCCGCCGCACTCCGCCCCGGCTGCCCAGGTAACACGCGAGGATGCCCCCTCCCCACCACGCCCGCGCCCCCTTATCTCGCCGCCACCTGTCGCCCGCAGGAGCCCCCGCTCGGCCTCGCGCCCCGGCAGGCGTGTCCCGGAGCTGGAGTGAGGCTCTCGCGCTGGCCTCTGGAGCGCGGGGTGGGCGCCGCGTCCCCCTGAGCCATGCCGGGTCTGTACTGCCCGTCCAGCTGGACGCCGC
>PVKP010044738.1:0-16535 GCA_004027715.1 Plecturocebus donacophilus | reverse complement strand
TACAGAGAACACCACAAAGATATTCCTCAAGAAGAGCAACCCCAAGGCACATAATCGTCAGATTCACCAGGATTGAAATGAAGGAGAAAATGCTAAGGGCAGCCAGAGAGAAGGGTCAGGTTACCCACAAAGGGAAGCCCATCAGACTCACAGCAGATCTCTCAGCAGAAACCCTACAAGCCAGAAGACAGTGGGGGCCAACATTCAACATCCTTAAAGAAAAGAACTTTCAACCTAGAATTTCATATCCAGCCAAACTAAGCTTCATAAGTGAAGGAAAAATAAAATTTTTTGCAAACAAACAAGTACTCAGAGATTACATCACCACCAGGCCTGCTTTACAGGAGCTTCTGAAAGAAGCACTACACATGGACAGGAACAACCGGTATCAGCCATTCCAAAAACATACTAAAAGGTAAAGAGCATCACCATAATGAAGAATCTACATCAACTAATGGGCAAAACAGCCAGTTAGCATTACCAGAAGCTGCAATTTTCGTCTCTGATAAAACAGACTTTAAAACAACAAAGAACACAAGAAACAAAGAGGGACATTACATGGTGGTGAAAGGATCAGTGCAATAAGAAGAGCTAACGATCCTAAATATATACGCACCCATTATAGGAACACCCAGATACATAGGGCAAGTTCTTAATGACTTACAAAGAGACTTAGTGAGAGACTTTAACATTACACTGTCAATATTACACAGATCGACAAGATAGAAAATTAACAAGGATATCCAGGACTTGAACTCAGACCTGGAACAACTAGACTTAACAAATATTTACAGAACTCTTCTCCCCCAAATCCACAAAGCATACATTTTTCTCAATATCACATTATACCTATTTTAAAAGTGACCACATAATTGGAAGTAAATCACTCCCCAGCAATTGCATAGCATTTCACAGGTTTAAATAAAATACTGGTTGGCTGCTTATTTGTTATTTTCATCCCCTATTCCTTCCTGTCTCCATTGTTAAGCACAATTATTGGCATAAAAGAGGTTTTTAATACACATTTTTAGACTGTATTCTAGCCTGGGCAATAAAACAAGAATCCCATTCTCTCTCCCTCTTTCTCTTCCTCTTTCTTTCTCTCTTTCATTCTTTTTCTTTCTTTCTTTTGCTGTTTCTTTCTTTCTTTCTCCTTTTCTTTTTCTAAAAAAAAAAAAAAAAAAAAAAAAAAAAAAAAAATTTTTTTGAGACAAAGTCTCACTCTGTCACCCAGACTGGAGTGCATTGGCGTGATCTCAGCTCACTGCAACCTTTGCCTTCTGAGTTCAAGCTATTCTCCTCCCTCGGCCTCTTGAGCAACTGAGACCACAGGCATGCGCCACCATGCCCGGCTCATTTTTTTGTATTTTTAATGGAGATGGGGTTTCTCCATGTTGGGCAGGCTGGTCTCAAACTCCTGACCTCAGGTGATCTGCCCACCTCTGCCCCCCAAAATGCTGGAATTACAGACATGAGCCACCACCCCCCATTCCCACTGCCCTGGCCAGGAAAAAAATTTCTCATTTAAAACTTCTCTAGGAAAAGGAGAAATTTTTTTTAAACTTCTCAAGGAAAATTGTGGGCAATTTAGAGGCCATACCTTGCCAGAAAAACAGCAGCCAGAGTTGGCCTCTCAAAGGATATTCTCAAGAATCATCTTATACATCATCTGGGTATGTGACACCACCAGCCGTTGCTCAGGAAGAACCCCCTAAGCAGTAAGACTACAAATTCTTACCCCACTATATAATATTTTTAAATGGAAAAAACAAAATCAAGCAGTGAGGAAATCTTTTAGAAGCCAAATAGAGACAAAACAACCCTGAGCATCATAAAACTAGGAAAATTTAACAACATAATCCAAAGTAAGAAATTAATATAACGATTGCAATTATGTAGTGGATATTCCTGGACACCAAAATGCATTATAAAGGTCATTTAATTTTCATGCCACTGTCTGGTCATTTTGGTTCCCATTAAACCAGGCAGTAAAACATCTGTGTTTTCTGCCCTTACTCTCTTTACTGCTATGAATTCCTGAGCTCTAATAAAAACAAGTTCTCAGTCAGAATCTGGTTTCAATTTAGAAGTCTTACTTCCAAAAATCTAACTTTATATTTAGAATAGCATTTTTCCCTTCCATGCTTTTATTTATTAGCTTTTAAGCCAATATATAAAATAGAAATAATAAACTCAAAAGAAAGAAAACATCATTGAAATCAGACGTTTAGAACAGTAGATGCCTCTCATTTGACAGATGAGGGCTGAGACAGATCATGTTTTAGTGGTGGCAGCTGATTTCCAATCAGAAACCAGGTTTAAGGACTTTAAGTCTAGTGATCTTTGTCTCAACTATACTGAAGGAATACTATAGCAACAAATGGATGAAAAAGTAAGAATTATGTTAAGTGGAATTACTTATTACTTGAATGTTTTTAAAAATGGGATACTTGTCTCACTGCCCCCAAAGGAAAAGTTAGAACTTTCAGTAAAATATGAAGTTTTTCATTACTTGTAAGAAAAAAACATCTCATAGGGAAGTTTTCTTGGTAACAGATGTTTAATAACTTATGAAATAATCAATATACATTATTTTAGATACTCTTTACCAGTTCTTAAGTCCAAAGATAGATCTCATGTTTGATTGCAAGAATCCAGTATTTTAGAAAATGTATAGCCTATTTTTGTGTATTCTTCCTTCATAAATATGCAAAAGCCTATTTCTATTCTAAGTTTGTCCCAACTTTACTTTGCAGATCAGAATGTATAGCAAAAGAAATGGTAAAATGAGCATAAAGGACACATTTACAAAACATATGTATTTCTGTGTCTATTACAAATTGAAAGACTGCTGGCAGTTTTTCCCCCCACAGATCTCTACAACAAGCATATATCAAATCAATGAGCAAACAAAAACCTGGTATAAATGGCTTTGTCTTTATGATTAAACTGGCTCACTGGTGCATGCCAGTAGAGTGCTGCTTTGATTCCAGGTGGTCAGCATATCTCTCTGGTTAGTGGCATCCGAGAAGGAAATTGCTGATTCTTTACTGCCTGCCTGAGCTACCTATATTTTGCTCCAGTATATTGGAGGCTATCTTAGTTATTCACTACTTGCCCCCAGAATGAGGTTAAATTTTGTCAAAATTATGATTCCTCTCAATGGTGGAACCAATATTGTGATTCTCATTCTCAATATTTTATTGTAATGAAGAAGTAGGAAAAATATTTCTACACAAGTACTCCTTAACCCCCAGCACACATCCTTATTCTCAAATAAACATCCAGATATCCATTCACACTCAATGGGTATTTATCAAGGGCGATCTGGGTCCTATATGCTAGCAGTAAGCAAGACTGGTTTAGTTCATACTCTCATAGAACTTACAATCTGTAGTGAGAAGAGAGAAATTGAACAATTATAGGAATTGTTCCACAACAGTTAGGATATATATCACAAGAAGGCAGAAGTTAGGAGACCTTGTCAAGGTGAGTATAATTTAACATAGAGAATCCTTGCCCAAAGAAGCAACATTTAACTGAAAAATGAATAGGAGTTGGCCAGGGAAGGGAAGTAGTGGCGGCGAAGAGGAAAACAGCCAGTATAAAGAGGCTCTGAAGCATGAAGAACTAGTAGGCGAGTAGAGGAAACAAAGGGCCAATGTGGCTAGTGTTAAATGAGACAACTGGGCCAAAGCTAAAGCATACAAGAAGGTGTAGGTCTTGGTGGAGTTTGAGCTTTGCTATAAATTACCATAGGGCTTTGGGTAAGATGATATAACCATGTTTTTAAAAGATCAGCTTGACCCTCTTTGTGGAGAGAGAATTAGTGGAGATGACCAAGAGAAGGTGTGGCCTCCACAGTTAGAAGGCTATCCAAGGGGTCCAGGTGTCAGGCTAAAGTGGTAGTCATGGTGGTAAAGATTAAGAGCAGTTAGACAGATGTCTTCGTTGGCTCGGGCTGCCATAACAAAATACCATAGACTGGTTGGCTTAAACACTAGAAATTTATTTCTCACAGTTCCAGAGGCTGAGATCAGGGTGCCAGCATGGTCAGGTTTCTGGTGAGGGCTCTTTTCCTGGCTTGCAGATGGCTGCCTTCCAGCTATGTCTTCACACAGGTAGAGAGAGAGGAAGAACTTCAGTCTCTTCCTCTTCTCATAAAGACACTAATCCCTTCAGGGGAGCCCCACCCTCATGAATCTTTTTAAACCTAATTACCTCCCAAAGTTTCATCTCCAAATACCATTACATTGAGGGTTAGGGCTTCAACATATGAATTTGGGTCGGGGGACACAAACATTCAGTCCATAACAACAAATCAAAGAGGTACCTTGGAGACAGAATTGACAGTACTGGGTGATTGGTTGGACAGAGAAGCTAAGAAATGGGTAGATATTAAAGATGATTCCTAGGTTCCTGACACAAGCAGCTGGAAGGACGGTGTGGCCATTTTTTGAGATATGGAATATTAAGGAGGAAAAGATTTGGCACCATAAGATCAGTAATGGACATGTCCAATTTGCGATGTCTAGATAATAGCTACCTGGAAATGTTAAGGAGACAGTTAGATATATGGGTGTTGAACTAAGAAGAGAGATCTGAATGAAGGTACAAATTCAGAAGTTGCCAACATGTAATTGAGTTAATAATGGAAAGGGTGGCTATGTATGCAATTCCTGAGGGATGGTACAGAAAGATGACAAAAGAAGAGAAGAGGGTCTTTTTTTCTCTTGTATGGCCACAGATCCATACAACAAGCCTACGTAGGCTGGGCACAGTGGCTCATGCCTGTAATCCCAACACTTTGGGAAACCAGGGCGGGTGGATCACCTAAGGTCAGAAGTTCGAGACCATCCTGGCCAACATGGGGAAACCCCATCTCTACTGAAAATACAAAAATTAGCCGAGCGTGTTGGCAAGTGCCTGTAATCCCAGCCACTCAGGAGGCTTAAGTGGGAGAAACATTTGAACCTGGGAGATGAAGTTTGCAGGGAACTGAGATCATGCCACTGTATTCTGGCCTGGGCAACAGAGAGAGACTCTGTCTCAAAAAAACAAGCATATATCAAATCAATGAGCAAACAGAAAGTTGGTATGAATAGCTTTGTCTTTCTGATTAACCCAGGCTCAGTAATGCACGCTGGTAGTGCTGCTTAGATTCCAGGTGGTCAGCATATCCTTCTGATTAGGGGGCTAGATAGGTCCTGAGATAAGGAAAAGCAAGCATAGGAGACTGGAAAGAAGAGCCAGAGAAATAAGAGGAAACCTGGAAACTGTGGAGTGACAGAAGACAAAGGAAAGAAAATTTTTTGAGGAAGGTAGGAGTGGTCAACTATGACAAATAAGATAGGTGCTCTCCATTAGATAAGGCAGCATGAAGGTCATTGCTAATCCTAACAAGTTTGGAAGGGGTAGAATTGTAAACAGATTGATGAGTTGAGGGCTGTTATGTGGAGAAAAGCAAAGCATGAGTACACTCTTTCTAGAATACTAGTTGTTTTTAAAAAAACGGGAGGGGAGGATATATGGAGCGTTAGGTGGAAGGGGAAATGAAGTCTATGGAGGATTTTATTTATTTATTTATTTATTTATTCATTTGTTGAGACAGGATCTCATGCTGTCACCCAGGCTCAAGTGCAGTGGTGCGATCACAGCTCACTGCAATCAACCTTCTCGGCTCACCCTTCTGAGCTGAGACCTTCTCGGCTCAGCCTCCTGAGTAGATGGGACCACAGGCACGTGCCACCACGCCTGGTTAATTTTAAAATATTTTTTGTAAAGACAAGGTCTCCCTATGTTGCCCAGGCTGGTCTCAAACTCCTGGGCTCAAGTGATCCTCCCACCTTGGCCTCTCAAAAGTACTGGGATTGCAGGAGTAAGCCTCTGCATCCAGCCAGGGTTTTCTTAATATGGTAGACATTGAACATGTTTGGACTATGAGAAGTACTCTTTTTAAAAAAAAAAAGTAACTCCACTGAACATAATAATTTCCCCCATATATTTGTTGCTCATGTTATTCCATGGGTCGTGAGATCAAATGTTATTTTAAACTTTTGATTCAACTTGTTAAAAACATTTGGCATAAGCAAAAAACAACATAAAAAGAGAGAACAATTTATTGCTTCCCGTCATTAAAAAGTCCAAGGTTAGGGATGACTTAAGACATGGTGGGATCTGGAGGCCTTAAATGATCAAGCAGGAACCAATCTTTCACCATTTCTCAGCTTTGCTGTCATTCATTTAAAAATATTTGTTGAAAAGCTACTATGTCCTATGTTCCATTTTAGGCACTAGAGATGCAGTGGTACAAAAAACAAGCAAGTCCACTGTCAACCTGCTTCTTTTCAGCACTGTACTGGAGGGTCTAGTCAATGCAATAGGCAAGAAAAAGACATTTTTAACAATATTAGAATTAAGAAGAAATAAAGCTTATTATATTTAGATAATATGAATGCATATTTTAAAAATTCAATTAATCCATAAATATATTGCTAGAATTAATGAGTTTCTGGAAACAAGGTGTGGTGGGTAGAATTCTAAGTTGTGCCCAAAGATGCCAGTCCTCTAGATGTACAATGTATGTAAACACCTCCCCTTAAGTGTGGTAGACATGTGAATATGATGAGATTTCACTCCCATGATTAGGTTATGCTATATGGCAAAGGTGAAGGAATTTTGCACATGTAATTAAGGTTCTCAGTCAGTTGAACTTGAATTAGTTGAAAGGGAGATTATCATGGTGGCCCTTATGTAATTAGGTGAGCCCTTTTAGAAGAGACTCTAGATGTCAGAAACATTAGAAGTCAGAGATTTTTAATGGAAGAGAGATGCTCTCCTGTTGGCCTTCAAGAGGTGAAAGGCCATGTTTTGGAGAGGACCACATGGCAGGAAATTGTAATGGCCTCTAGAAGCTAAGTATGGCTGCTGGATGACAGCCAGTATGAAAAGAGGAAGCTCAGCTCTACACTGCAAGGAACTGAGTTGTGCCAATAACCTGTGTGTTTGGTAGAGGATCCCAAGCCTCAGATGAGATATTAGTCCTGGCTGATAACTTGATTTCAGCCTACTCCTACTGAGCCCCTAAGCAGATTTCTGACACAGCCAATCTGTATGTAGACTACTGACTCATAGAAACTGCTAGGTAATAAATCTGTGTTTTTTAAGAGGCACGATTTGTAACAATTTGTTTTGCAGCCATCGAGAACTAATAGATAAGATCAATATACAAAAAATCAATTATTTTTCTATATGCCAGTAACAAACAGAAAAAAAAAATTTTTAACTTTAAGTTAATATTTATAGTTGCACCAAATATCAAATACCTAGGAACAAATATAATGAAAGACTACAAGACTCCATTATAAAGAATACTATAGAATTAAGAGAAATTAAAGTTAACCTAAATAAATACAAATATATGCCATGTTCATGGATTGGAAATTTTAATATTGTAAATATATCAGTCTCCCCAAATTAATTTTCAGATCCAATGCAATCCCAATGAAAATCTCAACAGGTTTATTTGTGGAAAACAGCAACCTGGTTCTAAAACGTATATGGAAATGCAAAGAACCAAGAATGGCCAAAACACTCTTAAGAAGATGAACAAGATGGGAGGACTTACTCTACTGGTTATCAAGGTTTATTATTAAACTATAATATAATATGTATTAGTGTAGTAAAGTAATATTAATATTAGTACAGATAGACTTATCAGAGAGAATAGATAGTCCAGAAACAAACCCTTGCATACATAGACACTTGATTTATGAAAAATGTTACACTGCAGAGCATTAAGGAATGGTGTCTTCAAATTAATAGGGCTGGGGCCGGGTGCAGTGGCTTACTCCTGTAATCCCAGCACTTTGGGAGGCCAAGGCGGGTGTATAGCCTGAGGTTGGGAGTTTGAGACCAGCCTGACCAACATGGAGAAACCCTGTCTCTACTAAAAATACATAATTAGCCGGGCGTAGTGGCACATGCCTCTAATCCCAGCTACTCTGGAGGCTGAGGCAGGAGAATCACTTGAACCTGAGAGGCAGAGGCTGCAGTGAGCTGAGATTGTGCCATTGCACTCCAGCCCAGAGTTGCAAACTCCAGTTTGCAAACAAAACAAATTAATAGGGCTGGGTCAATTGGAGAGCCATATTAAAAACCAAAAAAAAAAAAAAAAAAAACCTTGATTCCTACTTTATGTCCCACACAAAAAATTAATTCCATATGGATTGTAGATGCAGATGTTAAAGGGAAAATAATTAAGCTTACAGAAGATAATATTGAAGAATATTTTACTCTAGGACACAAAAAGAACCACCATAAGGGAAATGATGGGTAAATTTGAGCACATTAAAATTAGGAACATTTGTTTGTCCAATGGCAGCATTAAGAGAATGAAAGGGCAAGCCACTAAGTGGGAGAAGGTATTTGCAACACTTGGAACTAAAAAGGGCTTATATTCAGGATATTTTAAAATATAAAAATTTTAAAATCTCCTACAAATCAAAAAAGAAAAAAATGGGTAACTCAATAGAAAAATGGTCTAGACACTTGAATAGGTACTCCACAAAAAAGTACATACAGATGGCCAATAAACATATGAAAGGATATTCAGCCTCATTTGTAATTAGGAAAGTGCAATATGATATACTGTACATTCGTGTTTAAAGACTCGTAGCAGCAAATGTTGCCTAGGATATTTAATAACAGGTACATGTTAGGGCAGAAGAGTAAGTTGATACAATCACTTTGGAAGATAATTTGACAATGTCTTCTAAAGTGGAACATTCGTATACTACATGATCCAGCAATCTATTCTCAGGAATATATTCAATAGAAACGAAAGCATATATGTACCAAAGACATTTACAATAATGTTGAGTGACAGAAGCCAGACACACAAGAATACATAGTATATATTTCATTCATCTATATAACTTTAAAAATGGTCAAACTATGATGTTATTAGTTAGGAGGAGAGAAGGTACAGTGATTGAGAGAAGCATGAGAGGGTAATGTTCTGTTTCTTCATCTAGGTAGTAGACAAGTGGGTGTATTCATTTTAATAATAATTTTTGACCCAAACATTTGTTTTGTATATTTTTTTCTATATGTGAATGATGTGTCAAAAATAAAAGATTAAAAAAAAAAAAAGCCAAGCTTCCTGCCCCCATGGACTTTACATTCTACTGTGATGATCCCTGCTCTCCTCCCTGTTGGCTGGCTTCAATCTAAGCCTGCAAGTGGTGGCAAGTGGTGGAAATATTGTGATCAGCATCTCCTAGTCTACAACTTCCCACATTCAAACAAGCAGAATTCAAGGTATACTTATCTTAGGAGCTCAGCAAAAGTCCCCCACTGCCTCTGACTGGCTCTTACTGGATCATGCCTTCATCTCTGTTCCAATCACCGTGGCCAATGTGAGACTAATTGGCCAAACCTGAATCACAGCCAACTTATAAAGCCAAAGTCAATGGAGTCAGCTTCACCAGAACATAAATAATAAAAATAGGGAAAGATTCAAACAAAACAAAACTGTGGTCCTCTTTCAAAAGAGGAAATAAATTTGGGTTGAAAACCCAACAAATGTCTGTAACAGATCTCCTTAAAGTGAGAACCCAGATTTCCTACTTTGTGTTAGACCAACTTCCCTTTAATTCTTTCATTTTATCACATATCTCAGGGATTTGGCTTTTCCACTGCTATCATGATTGCAAATGGACTCTTTTCTTCTTGCCTTTGGTCACCTGAGAAATAGGGTACTCTCTCCTACTCCATCTCTATTTTTCTGACTTTGAAATAAGACAAAAACAATCAACCAGACAGATGAAAGTGAATAACAACAACAACCAAAATTTATTTAGAGTTTAATATTTCAAAAAAAATTTTTTTTGAGACAAAGTTTCACTTTTGTTGCCCAAGCTGGAGTTCAATGGTGCAATCTCGACTCCCGGTTCAAGCAATTCTCCTGCCTCAGCATCTGGAGTAGCTGGGATAACAGGCATGCACCACCACACCTGGCTATTTTTTTTTTTGTATTTTTAGTAGAAACGGGGTTTTACCATGTTAGCCAGACTGGTCTCAAACTCCTGACCTCAGGTGATTCGCCCACCTCGGCCTCCCAAAGTGCTGGGGTTACGGGTGTAATCCACCACACCCTGCCCATAGAGTTTTAAATGTTTGTTTCTGCTAGAAACTACAATCCTAACATAAGGGCTAAAAAAAATAATCAGACCTTGGAAATTAAGTTCTATTTCTAACCATCTTCAAAGGATCCTTTGAGATACCTCGGGGAATACCTGCTCTGGTCAGTTTTCTTTACCACCCCATCCCTGATCTGAGTTCTTGAACACCTCTACCCCTGTGTTCACTCATACTATATTTTAGTTTTCTGTTTACTTATCTGCCTTAAGTGTTGGCTTATGTGTTCCTTGAAGGAAGGGTTTCTGCCTTTATCTCTGTATCACCAGTACAAAGCTCAGTGTCTGGGACATACACAGTGAAGGGACAATAAATATTTTCAGAATGAGTGAGTGTTTCATATCCCAGTTACACCTAAACCTGATAGCAGCCCTGTGAGTAGAGGTGATCAACCTGCGGCTTAGAGAGGTAAGGTAAGTGAATTGCTCAAGATCATAAATAGTTAAGTGGAATCAGGATTGGAGCTCAAATCTATCTGATTACAAAGCCTGGGCCCTTGACCAGTGCTTTGGTCAAAAATGTTCATTTATTTGGAATAAGGCTCAAAATCTCGCTGGCAGTAGTTTTCCCTGATTGAATCCTACCTGCCTTTCTAAGCCTTTTTGTCATTTTTCTCCTTCACTCATCTTTTCTTACAGCCCCTGAACAGACTTGGGCTTTCCTGCCTCTTTGTTTTCACTGGATTCTTGCAACTCTGCCTACTAAAATCTTACACCTTCGTCAAAGATCAGCTCAGACATCATCTCTTTTACAAAACGTTCCTTTATCACATACCCAGAAGTGACATCATCCTCCTTTGAATTGTCATATTATTTCCTGAACCACGAACATGGCATGTATGACATACTAGCAGTGCTCAAACTATTAGTTTCCATATTGAACTACTAGACCATGCCTTATCCTCTTTATGGCCCTTAGTATAGTGATTTCCGCATAGTAGACTTTTTGAAAATTTGCTGAATAAATTAATGGTGATAGTGGTGACTTTTTGGTATGCCAATCTTTTTCCCCACTGCCTAGGGCTTAGGACTGTGCAAATCATTGTGCGATCTGCCCTCCTTCTTTGTACCTTATAGGCTGTGATATGGTTTGGCTGTGTCCCCACCTAAATCTCATCTTGAATTATAGTTCCCATAATCCCCACATGTTGTGGGAGGAACCCAGTAGGAAGCAATTGAATCATGGGGGCAGTCTCCCCCATGCTATTCTCGTGATAGTGAGTAAGTTCTCACAAGATCTGACGATTTTGTAAGAGGCTTCCCCCTCCACTTGGCTCTCGTTCTTCTCCTTCCTGCTGTCTTGTGAAGAAGGATGTGTTTGCTTCCCCTTCCACCATGACTGTAAGTTTTCTGAGGCCTCCGCAGCCCTGTGGAACTGTGAGTCAATTAAAACTCTTTCCTTTATAAATGACCCAGTCTCAGGCACTTTTTCAGAGCAGCCTGAGAACGAACTAATATAGGCTGTATTCTCTCTTGATAACCAAAGGGGTTTTATATATTCAGAACTACCAAATATCAACTTGGCAAATTAAGTATAGATGGGCTTTTGATAGCTGTCAACAATGGGTTTTCACAAGTAGGTGGGAGACATGGCTTTGTGAATAAGTTTTGTTTTGTTTTAATTGAGAAGGAGTAGTGACTGGGAGAGGAAAAAGAAGGGAATATAGTCTAGGTGTTTCTAGGACTGAGGTAATTTGGTCTGCTAATAGTAAAACCCCAAGTTTATCAGAACCCAATTAACTGGCATTAATTGGCAACTCAATTACACACACACACATAAAGCAGACAGAGAAAAAGGGAGAGAGAGAGAGAGAGAGAAGAAACAGAAGAGAGAAGGGAAGGATCTGCCCTTAGTAGAGACAAATGACAACAGCAGCAAAATAATATCAAAACAGCATCTAGCAGCATAGATTCTGCTCTCAATAACAGCATCATTTTCAGAAACAGAGCAACTCAAAATTCTGAATCATGTGACAAAATTGAAAGATAAAAGGGCTTAACCAGAAAATTCATTTAACCAGCACATGTCATTTCGCACAAATTATGCTTAAGCAGTGTTATATATCATACCTCTATAGTCTTATAACATTATAGTTATGTATCATCATTATATCATATATCACTATAGTTATTTATCACATCATTATAATCTCATGATATAGAAGATCACATAGAAGTTGTGGGTAGGTATGATCTTCAAAAAACAACTTTCCAACGTTATTTAAGGGTTGCATTATATTGTAGCAATGAAACTAACTAGAAACATAAGGATATTTTTAAAGAGACTCGAATCTTCAATATGCAGCTGGAGGAGCAGATCCTGGTGTGACTTGTTTTCTGCTAAATTGCAGGCTTCTTCAATGATCAGGTTTCAAATTTCACTGTGGCAACTGACTCAAAGTGATTATTTAGCCTGCAAAAGAGAAAAGAGTATAAAGGCGCGTGGTTGAAGTACTGAAAATTGCAATTACACAGGGCACATGAAAATTGATCTGTTCCTCCTTTTTGTCTGGTTGAATAATACAGGAACAAGAGAATTTAAAATACATTTTAATATTAATGAGAATACCAGAGATATATGATTTTATGTGGCATTTTTAAGGGGATATTATTCACAACAGCAAAGGAAGCATGAGTGAAAAGAGTGACATCAGTTACTTATATTTACTGAGGAATCACACATTTTAACATGTAATGACAGTCAACAAAATCACATTTCAGGTGATTCGACCCCAACTTTTGGGCTAACACTGGAGATTCTGCTGAAAGAACACAATGGCTCTCACAGTAAGTAACGTTGGAAGCACATTAACATGGTGGGCAAAGTGGTCCATGTGTCAGAGTGTTCACATAATGATGATAAGGATAGTAGCTAGTGTGTTTGCAGCGACTTCCCCATTATTTGTAAGAAAAATTCTCTGAGTTTCATTTTGTTTTGTTTTGTATTTTGCTTGAATTGCCTTTCCTGGGCTCCTTCCAGCTCTCACAAGCACAATTCTGCATATTCAAATTTGTCCTCTTCTTGAAATACCCTTTTAAAAATGCAGTTTAGTCCAAACAGCAATCTCTGACCTCACTACTAAGAAAGAGTAATCTTCTACTCAGAATCCCTCCTCCATACCTCTCATGCAGCACTAGTCATTTCCTGCTTTGTAATGTGGCTATGTGTTATTGTGGTTAGTTTCCCCAACTAGATCTTTAGCATGGGTTCATGATTTATCTCTGTATTCTCTGCATTGTCATAAACTTTATATAATAAGCAACTAACAAATATTTATAAATAATTATAAATATGTGTTTAATCAATGGAATAGTAGGAATGGAGTTGTATTAATTTCACTTTGTTCTATCAGATTCTGTTTGACCAATGTCTCATCTTTTCCAAGGATAAAGATGCAGTTCTTATGACTTCATGGGCTCAGCATTGCCAGTGTTTAGACAGTGTACAATAGATATGTGCCAGAATCTTTATGTGAGTTAACTTTATAAATTTCATTATATTTTAATGCCAGAAGGGTCTTGCTATTTAGAGGAACTATACATAGGATCCTATACCATTCTTCTCAAATATTTAGCTCCTAATTTGTGAGTTTTGTAAGTTGTAATTTTAGTACACAGTGTTTTTGTCTTTGTCTTTGTTTTTTTTTTTTTTTTTTTGAGATGGTCTTGTTCTGTCACCCCAGGCTGAGTGCAATGGCGCAATCTCGGCTCACTGCAACCTCTGCCTCCAAGGTTCAAGCAATTCTCCCTGCCTTAGCCTCCTGTGTAGCTGGAACTACAAGAATACGCCACGACACCCAGCTAATTTTTTTGTATTTTTTAGTAGACACGGAGTTTCGCCATGTTGGCCAGGCTAGTCTTGAACCCCTGACCTCAGGTGATCTGCCGGCCTTGGCTTCCCAAAGTGCTTGGGATTGCAGGCGTGAGCCACCACACCCGGCCCAAAAAATTTCTTTACAGTAAAAGTCACTCATTTTTGTTTGTTCGTTTGTTTTTGAGATGAAGTCTCGCTCTGTTGCCCAGGCTAGAGAGCAATGGTGTAATCTCAGTTCACTGCCACCTCCACCTCCCTGGTTAAAGCGATTCTTCTGCCTCAGCCTCCTGAGTAGCTGGGATTACAGGCATGCGCCACTATGTCTGGCTAATTTTTGTATTTTTTGTAGAGACAGAGTTTCGCCATATTGGTCAGCCTGGTCTCAAACTCCTGACCTCGTGATTAGCCCGCCTTGGCCTCCCAAAGTGCTGGGATTACATGAGTAAGCCACTGAGCCCGGCCAAAGTCACTCATTTTAATGCATGGCACCATATGTTTTGACAAATGCATAGAGTCATATAATCAAGAAACAAAGTGCCATCACTCAAAACATTCTCTCATACTGTCCTTTTGTTAGCTTGTTCCCTTGCTCTGATCCCTGGCAACCACCCATCTATCCTATGTCCCTATAGTTTTGTCTTTTCCTGAATGTTATTTAAATGGAATTAGAAAGAATATAGCCTTTTGAGTCTGGCTTCTTTCACTTAACATAATGCATTTGAGATTTATTTATATTGTTGTAATATGTATCAATAGTTCATTTCTTTTCATTGTCGAGTAGTATTCCATAGTATGGAGGTATTCATATTATGGAATATCAAAGGAATATCCTACCATTGAAAGATGTTTGAGTTGTTTCCAAGTTCTGGCTATTATGAATAAATCTGCCATAAATTTTCATGTACAGATTTTTGTATGAACATACACTTCAATTTTTCTTTGGCAAATATCTAGGAGTAGGATTATTTGGCCATGTGATATGTGTTTAACTTCATGAAAATTGCCAACTGCCTTTCAAAGTGGCTGCACCATTTTGCATTCCCATCAATAACATATGAAAATTGCTCTATACCATTACTAGCACTTGGTAGTATATGTATTGTTATAAAAAAGCCATCCTAATTAGTATATAATAGCATCTCGCTGTGGTTTTAATTTGCATTTCTCCAATTACAAAAGGTGTTGTGCATCTTTTCATGTACTTATTTTGCTGTCTGTATATCTTTGATGACATATCTGTTGAAATCTTTTGTCCATTTAAACAATTGAGTCTTTGGTTTTTAAAGTTTGATTTTATTTAAATACTTTTTAAAATCAAATAGTTAATTTTGTAGAAAAATTAGAAAGTTCGGATAAGAAAAAAGGAGAATTTAAATAACCCACAAATCCACAACTTAAGAGATAACTAGTTTAACATTTTGGTATCTGTACCTTCCAACTATTTGTTAATGCAGATGTACATATTACAGACATCTAACCTGAAATTCCTTGGCTGCATCAGCCTAAATGTTCTGGCTGAATAGTAGACCATCAGACTCATTTCTACACCTTGCTCACAAAATGCAACTTAAGATGGGAGAATTTAGTTTCTTCTATGGAGAAGCTAAGTAGCCTTACTTTCTCATACTGACATTTGGTAGTTGGCCAATAAAAAGACTGGTGTACCAACTGATCACCATAAGTGAAACCCACCATTTGACCTGTTCTCCTGACTCCAGCAAGGCCTTCTAATATATCATTTTAGTTTATTTCTGTCATGTGAATATATGCACAAACAGAACAAAAACCCAAGAATCACCAGATAATTGGGGAAAGTTCACAACATCAAAGGTAACGAACAAACCAAAAAGGGACTCAGAGGAAACCAAGATGATGCAGGGTACACAAGAAAATTATTTTTAAAAAGCATTTGGGAATTAAAAATACAGTCACTGAATTTAAAAGCACAAAAGAAGAGCAGGAGAATATTGATGACACCTCCCAGAAAGTCAAATAAGGAGACAAAGAGATGGAATATTGGAGAAAAAAAGGTAAGAGACTTAAAGAATCAGCCAGAAATTCGGAGAGAGATCCAAGATGGCCACGTAGCAGCGGCTCAGGATTGTGGCTCACGGTGAGGGCGCAGAGAGCAAGTGGACGCTGCAAATGCAGATGAATATTTGATGCCCACGGACTGGGAGATTCCCGGCGAGGGAACCATACGAGTTGCCAGCGCGACTCTTTTGGCCGGCGCGGCACTTCTCGGTGCGGAGTGTGCGGGACTGGATGCCCTTTTAGTCGGGCTCGGCGGGTCCCGTCCCCATAGGGAGAACAGCTGTTGGAGGCGCTGAGGACTGAGAACAAACACAGCTGAACCCGGGAAGGCCCAGCTCTGTGGGGAAGGGGCGCCCCCCAAAGGAAAACTAAGAAACAGAAAAAACTTCATCACCAACAAGCCGGACGTCCACTCAGAGACCCAATCTGAAAGTCGGCAATTACAAAGACGACAGGTAGATAAATCCACAAAAATGGGAAGAAACCAG
>PVKP010044737.1:0-16538 GCA_004027715.1 Plecturocebus donacophilus | reverse complement strand
GGGATTCTTGTTTTATTGCCCAGGGTAGAATACAGTCTAAAAATGGGTATTAAAAACCTCTTTTATGCCAATAATTGTGCTTAACAATGGAGACAGGAAGGAATAGGGGATGAAAATAACAAATAAGCAGCCAACCAATATTTTATTTAAACCTGTGAAATGCTATGCAATTGCTGGGGAGTGATTTACTTCCAATTATTTGGTCACTTTTAAAATAGGTATAAGGTGATACTGAGAAAAATGTATGTTTTGTGGATTTGGGGAGGAGAGTTCTGTAAATATTTGTTAAGTCTAGTTGTTCCAGGTCAGAGTTCAAGTCCTGGATATCCTTGTTAATTTTCTATCTCGTTGATCTATGTAATATTGACAGTGTAGTGTTAAAGTCTCCCACTATTATTGTGTGGGAGTCTAAGTCTCTTTGTAAGTCACTAAGAACTTGCCCTATGTATCTGGGTGCTCCTGTAATGGGTGCATATATATTTAGGATCGTTAGCTCTTCTTGTTGAATTGATCCTTTCACCACCATGTAATGACCCTCTTTGTTTCTTGTGTTCTTTGTTGTTTTAAAGTCTGTTTTATCAGAGACGAAAATCACAGCTTCTGGTAATGCTGACTGGCTGTTTTGCCCATTAGTTGATGTAGATTCTTCATTATGGTGATGCTCGTTACCTTTTGGTATGTTTTTGGAATGGCTGATACTGGTTGTTCCCGTCCATGTGTACTGCTTCTTTCAGAAGCTCTTGTAAAGCAGGCCTAGTGGTGATGTAATCTCTGAGTACTTGTTTGTCCGCAAAAAATTTTATTTTTCCTTCGCTTATGAAGCTTAGTTTGGCCGGATATGACATTCTAGGTTGAAAGTTCTTTTCTTTAAGGATGTTGAATGTTGGCCCCCACTCTCTTCTGGCCTATTTTTTACTAGAGACAGGGTTTCTCCATGTTGGTCAGGCTGGTCTCGATCTCCTGACCTAAGGTGATCCACCCGCCTCAGCCTCCCAAAGTGTTGGAATTACAGGCGTGAGCCACTGCACCTGGCCTTTCGTGTTTTCCTATAAGGAATGCCAGGGAAGAACTGGAATGGGCACCGGCTAACATTGCTTGAACACTTACTAGGTACCAGGCCCTTTGTATGTGTGGTGTCACTTAATTTACCTCAAATCCAAGGGGCCTCTGTGGCGTGTTATTCAGAGAGGCCCTCCCGTGGCTGAAGTCACAGAGCTAGTCAGCCTGTAATCCCAGCACTTTGGGAGGCCAAGGCAGGTAGATCACCTGAGGTCAGGAGTTCAAGACCAGCCTGACTAATATGGTGAAACCAGTCTCTAATAAAAAATACAAAAAATTTGCTGGTCGTGGTGGTAGGTGCCTGTAGTCCCAGGTACCTGGGAGGCTGAGGCAAGAGAATCGCTTGAACCTGGGAGGCAGAGGTTGCAGTGGGCCGAGATTGTGCCACTGCACTGCAGCCTAGACAACAGAGCAAGACTCTGTCTCAAAAAAAAAAAAAAAAAGCTTTACCCCAACCTCCTTCACTTCACTTTGCCTTCCCAGGGATGTGCTCCTCCTCCTGGAGTTAGCCTTCATGTACTTATTTATTTGTTCATCACAGATTTACTGGGTACCTTGAACACCCTCTGGGTCGGGCCAAGGCCAGGTGCTGGGGAGGCGCCCTTTAGATGGCCCGCCGAGCCTTCTGGTCACCCATGGCGATTCCATCAGCCCTGGCCTGGCACCCCTCTTGTTTGTGTCACTCAACTGTGAAGAACCGTTGGCCGAGCTTGTCTTTGATCTGCCCCCAGTGGGGCTCCTGCAGGCTGGGCCCCTCCTCCCTCCAGCTCTGCCTGTGAGGTGCAGGAAACACTTCTGGCAAGTGGGCCCTGCTCTGCCGGGTACCTCGCAGGCTCCGCAGGAGGCTTCTGGCCCTAGCTTCCAGCACCCCCTCGCTTCGCTCACACTTTGCTTCCATCCCTCAAGCAGGCATGGTTTCCCAGTGATGCCCCAGACTCTTGAAGGACCTGAATTCAAACCAGTTTGCTTAGGGGACATTCAGTTTGTAGTTATGAAAATGAATTTAAAGTTCACCCGAAAAAAGATGAACAAAAGTCGACTATCCAGAAAGTTTTTTTGGGAAAATAAAAAACCAAGAAAGATATCCCCCACCAAATATTAAATGAATAATTAAGTTTTAAAGCTTTTTTGCTTTAACTGGTGTACTGTTGATGAAATAAGCAAAAACACTTCAATGAAACAGAATACACCCAAGAAATAGATCTAGATATCTCCGTGGAAGAAACTGTATTGGGACTGCGAAAAAACTCAGATGGCACAGTAATACAAACTTAAAACAAGTACTAGAAAAGAACACAGGTGATTTTATTCACCCCAATCTAAGCTTTTGTGTGTGTGTATGAGCTGAGACTGAGTCTTACTCTGTCTTCCAGGTTGGAGTGCAGTGGCGTGATCTCAGTTCAAACAATTCTCCTGCCTCAGCCTCCCGAGTAGCTGGGATTACAGGCACCTGCCACCACGCCCAGCTAATCTTTGTATTTTTAGTAGAGACGGGATTTCACAATGTTGGCCAGGCTGGTCTCAAACTCCTGACCTCAAGTGATCTGCTTGCCTCAGTCTCTCAAAGTGCTGGAATTATAGGTGTGAGCCACCATGCCCTGCCTGGGATAAGCTTTTCTAAGCAAAACCAAAGCTATAAAACAGAAAGTCCAATAAACATAAATAAAATAGGAATAAATAAAAGAATTAAAACTCCAGTAGGGCAAAATAGCAATAATAAAGGAAATTAAACCACATATTTTTACGTATTTATTTATTTATTTTTGAGATGGAGTCTTGCTCTGTCACCCAGGCTGAAGTGCAGTGGTGCGATTTCAGCTGACTTCAACCTCTGCCTCCTGGGTTCAAATGATTTTCCCACCTCAGCCTCCGAAGTAACTGAGATTACAGGCACATGCCACTACGCCCGGCTAATTTTAATTCTACTAAAAATAGAGACAGGGTTTCACCATGTTGGCCAGGCTGGTCTCGAACTCCTGATTTCAGGTGACCTACCCGCCTTGGCCTCTTAAAGTGCTGGGATTACAGGCATGAGCCACCGTGCCCTGCCCATAGTTATTTTTAATGTACAATAAATTGTTGACTATAGTCACCCTGTTGTGCTATCAAATACTAGATCTTATTCATTCTAGCTAACTATATTTTTGTGCATATTAACCATCCCCCCTTCTCCCTCTACTCCCACCATTACCTTTCCCATCCTCTGATAACCATCCTTCTGCTATCTCCATGAGTTCAATTGTTTTAAATTTTAGGTCCCACAGATAAGTGAGAACACGTGAAGTTTGCCTTTCTGTGCCTGGCTTATTTCACATAACACAATGACCTCCCACTCCATCCACGTTATTGCAAATGACAGGATCTCAGTCTTCTTTTATGGCTGACTAGTACTCTCAGGTGTATATAAACCACATTTTCTTTATCCATTTGTTTGTTGATGGACCTTAGTGTATCAGTCCATTTTCATACCGCTATGAAGAAATACCCAAGACTGGGGAATTTATAAAGAAAAAGAGATCTCTTGGGTGCGGTGGCTCACGCCTGTGATCCCAGCACTCTGGGAGGCTGAGGCGGGCAAATCATGAGGTCAGGAGTTTGAGACCAACCTGGCCAACATGGTGAAACCCTGTCTTTACTAAAAAATACAAAAATTAGCCAGGCACAGCGGCGGGCACCTGTAATCCCAGCTACTCGGGAGGCTGAGGCAGGAGAATTGCTTGAACCAGGGAGGTGGAGGTTGCAGTGAGCTTAGATCATGCCATTACACTCCAGCTTGGGCAACAAGAGTGAAACTCCATCTCAAAATAAAAAAAAGAAAAGAAAAAGAGATTTAATAGGCTCAGAGTTTCACATGGCTGGGGAGGCCTCACAATCAGAGAGGAAGGCCAAGGAAGAGAAAAGGCACATCTTACATGGCGCGGACAAGAAAGTGTGTGCAGGAGAACTGCCCTCTATAAAACGATCAGATCTCATGAGACTTATTGACTATCATGAGGACAGCATAAGAAAAACCTTCCCCCATGATTCAATTACCTCCTACCGGGTCCCTCCCACAACATATGGGGATTATGGGAGCTATAATTCAAGATGAGATTTGGGTGGGGGCACTTAGGTTGCTTCTACTTCTTAGCTCTTGTGAATAGCTGCAGTAAACATGGGAGTATAGATATCTCTTTGATATACTGATTTCCTTTCTTTTGGGTATATACCTAGCAGTGGGATTGCTGGATCACCTGGTGGCTCTATTTTTAGTTTTTTGAGGAACCTCCATACTGTTCCACAGCAGTTATACTAATTCGCATTGCCACCAGCAGTGTATAAAAGTTCCCTTTTCTTTCTTTCTTTCTTTTTTTTTTAAAGATGGAGTTTCACCATGATGGCCAGGCTGGTCTTGAACTCCTGATTTCAGGTGATCCACCCACCTTGGCCTCCCAAAGTGCTAGGATTACAAGCGTGAGCCACCACGCCCGGCCAAAACTTCCCTTTCCTCCACAACCTCGCCAGCATTTGTTATTACCTGTCTTTCGGATAAAGGCCATTTTAGAGGCTGGACGAGGTGGTTCATGCCAGTAATCCCAGCACTTTGGGATTACTGCTGAGTTGGGCAGATCACCAGAGGCCAAGAGTTTGAGACCAGCCTGACTAGCATGGAGAAACCCTGTCTCTACTAAAAACATAAAATTAGCTGAGTGTGGTGGTGCATGCCTGTAATCCCAGCTACTCAGGAGGCTGAGGCAGGAGAATTGCTTGAACCTGGGAGGTGGAGGTTGTGGTGAGCCAAGATTGTGCCATTGCACTCCAGCCCGGGCAACAAGAGCAAAACTATGTCTCAAAAAAAAAAAGCCATTTTAACTGGGGTGTGAAAATACCTCATTATAATTTTGATTTCCATTTCTCTGATGATCAGTGACATTGAGCACCTTTTCATATATCTGTTTGTGATTTGAATGTCTCCTTTTAAGAAATGTCTACTCAGATCTTTTGCCCATTTTGATCGGATTACTAGATATTTTCCCATAGAGTTGTTTGAGCTCCTTATATATTCTGGTTATTAATCTGCTGACAGATAGCTAATTGGCAAATATTTCTCTCATTCTGTGAGTTGTCTCTTCACTTTGTTGATTGTTTCCTTAAAGTTCATAGTTTAAAATAGGGATCATGCTTTGTATTATACAGTTCTGTGTGTTTTGCCAATTGCATGATGTCAGTATCCACAATTACAGTATCACACAGCATGGTCCACCACCTTAAAAATCTTCTGTGCTCCATTGACTCATTCCTCCCTCCCTCTGTTCCCCCCGCCAACCCCACAGACCCTTGGCAACCATTGATCATTTCAGTGTCTCTATAGTTTTGCCTTTTCCAGAATGTCATATAGTTGGAATCATACAGTATGTAGCCTTTCAGACTGGCTTCTTCCCTGATCAATGTTCAAGTTTCCTCTGTGGCTTTTTGTGGCTTGATAGTTCATTTCCTATCACTGAATAATATGGCTTTATTTTTTTTTTTTAATTCTTTTTTTTTTTTGAGATGGAGCCTTGCTCTGTTGCCCAGGCTGAAGTACAGTGGTGCAATCTCTTGTCATTGCAACCTCTGCCTCCCGGGTTCAAGAGATTCTCCTGCCTCAGCCTCCTGAGTAGCTGGGATTACAGGCACGCACCACCAGATAATTTCTGCATTTTCAGTAGAGACGGAGTTTCACCATGTTGGCCAGGCTAGCCTCGAACTCCTGATGATCCAGGTGATCGACCCACCTCGGCCTCCCAAACTGCTGGGATTACAGGCGTGAGACCACCACACCTGGCTGCTTAAAAGTATATCTTATATGAGTGTGCCTCGTTTGCTTATCCATTCACCTACTAAAGGATGTCAATTGCTTCCAATTTTTGGCAGTTATGAATAAGGCTGCTACAAACATTCTTGTGTAGGTTTTTGTGTGGATGTAAATTTTCAACTCATTTGGATAAATAGCAAGCAACACGATTCCTGGATCATATGGTAAGAGTACGTTTAGCTTTCTAAAAATTGCCATGCTGTGTTCCAAAGTGGCGGTAGCATTTTGCATTCCTACCAAAAATGAGCGAGGACTCCCGTAGCTCCACACTCAGCCGCATTTGGTGTCCTCAGTGTTTTGGATTTTAGCCGTTGTGAGAGCTGTGTAGTGGTATCTCATTGTTGTTTAAATTTGCAGTTCCCAGCTGGGCATGGTGGCCCATTTCTGGAATCCCAGCATTTTGCGAGGTCAAGGTGGATATGAGACCAGAAGTTTGTGACCAGTGTAGGTAACAAAGCAAGACCTTGTAGCCATAAAAAATTTTAAATTAACCAGGTGTGTGGTGAGTGCCTGTAGTTCCAGCTATTTGGGAGGCTGTGGCAAGAGAATTGCTTGAACCTGGGAGGCAGAGGTTGCAGTGAGCTGAGATCGCGCTACTACCCTCCAGCCTGGGCAACGAGAGTGAAACTCTGTCTCAAATGTTAAAAAAAAGCAAAACTTAGCTGCGTGTGGTGATGGCGCCTGTGGTCTCAGCTACTTGGGAGTCTGAGGTGGGAGATCAAGGCTGCAGTGAGCCATGATTGTACCACTGCACTGCAACCTGGGCGACAGAGCAAGACTCTGTCTCAAAAAAAATACGTACATAAAAATAAAATAGAATAAATAAATGTTAAAGATATACACGTTTTGATTTAGCAATTCAACTCTTGAAATGTGTCCCAAATATAGATGTCCATACAAAGGTGGTCGTGTCCAGGACACATATATATGTATATTTTCTACCCAAGGGGGCAGAATTTGCAATAGCAAGAAACCTGGAAACAACTTAAGCGTCCATTAATAGGTAACTGGTTCAACCTATTAAATCCATTCAGTGAAATACCATGAATCGCTTGAACTTGCGAGGCTGAGGTTGTGGTGGGCGCCATTGCACTCCAGCCTGGTCGACAAGAGTGAAACTCCATCTCAAAAAGTAAAATAAAATAAAATAAAATAAATGTGTTCTGAATTCTGATCAATTTATCCAGAACCCCTGGCACCCCTCACCTCCTCTTATCTGCCCCCAAGCAGTCCAGAGTCGCTGACAGCATCTGGAGGCTCCTGGACCCTGGGCTCACCCAGTGAGGCCATTCTTGAAGATCAAAGAAACGAAATCACCAGGCAGTGATACCGCGCTGGATAGTCACCTTCTGGCACCTTGTAGACACCTCTCTGCACCTCAGTCTCTCCTCCTGCAAGGACAACTATACTACAGCCTCCCAACCCTCCCCAAACACTCACTACAGGAGATTAGCATTACAAAGGCTCAGCAGGGTTCCAGGAACGTGGTGGCCCCAGGAGGGATGGCGCTGGTTCCGCATTCCCTACCGCAGGAAGACTTCCTGGCCTGTCTGTAAGATGAAGGAAATGTTACTCACAGGTCTTTAAGCAACCCATCAGGCACTTGTCACTGCCTGGCCGCCCTAGGCCACCGACCCTTATCTGTGCGACACACACACACACACGCACACACACAATTCTCCCCCCTCTCCCTCACCCCTCCTGGCTCGGCAAAGGAGGAGCTGAAAGGGCCCGTCCCCTGTTCCCCGGGCCCAGCCTCAGTTCCTATTATCGGAGGCCTCCGCTTTCCAGAACCCCGGTAGGGGCTTCGTGGACGTGGCTGTGCCGCCGGGGGGGCGCCCTGCTCCCGCCGTGCTCGGGGGTTGAACCCGGGGCCCTCCGAGAGGGCTTCCGCAGGCGGGGAGACGGGGCGAGCCCGGGCCGGACCGCGAGGGGGCGCCCCAGCTCCACACCACCCTTGGCCTCCACCGCGCCTGGGCAGCTGGAACCTCCGAGAAGGTCCAGGGTGCAAGGGAAAGGAGAGGCCCAGGGGCCGGGGGCTTGAGTGGGGGCAGAACGGGGGCAGGAGGGGAGGCTGAAGAGGGAGGGAACGTGGCGAGGAGGGGAGGCAAACAACGAGGGGAACCGGAGAGCCCCGGGAGCCCGACCTGGGGGTGGGGCAAGAACCAGGGGTTGGAACAGCCTGCTGGGGGCTTCTCCCCATCCGCCATTCCTCTGAACCAGCCCGGAAGCGGGGTTCGGCCGCCGAGCCGCGGTGGCGTCAGCCGCTGGCACCCGCTGCCCCTAGGCCCGCGGCTCCAGGCAACCGGGGACGCCGCCGGGGCTGCGCTGGGCAGCGGGTGCGGGTGCCGGCACCCCCATCGCGGGCCAAGGAGAGCCCCCACCGGCCCGGGCGCGCCCCTGAGGCCTGGCTCCCCGGGGAACGCGTGCCCGGAACGTGACTCAGCGCTTTCTCCGTGCGGGGCTGCGGTGGGGAGCGGAAAGGAGGCGGGTGGCGCTGTCCCGGGGAAGGCTCCCTCACAGGCCCCCGCCAGGGGGGATCTTTCCCGGGTCGGGCAGGTTCGTTCATTTGTTCATGAACCCAGCGAGATAGGAAGCGGGAAGAGAGAGGAAATCCCAGATAAGAAGATGGTGCTCTTGGAAACATCGGGGAATTTGGGGTGCCCTGCCCGCCTGGGTCATCCAGGCCACAGAGAGGCACAGGGCAGAGGCCTGGACTTGGGGAGCAGCCACGGCCATGGTGGTTCAGGGAGGCCGAGGCACAGGTGTGTGGACTGGACTTTGAAGGATGGGAGGAGGGGCCTCGGGACTGGGATGGCCTGATGGAAGGAAAGCTGGGAAGTAGGGAGGGGACAGCTGGGTGTGGGGGAGTGGAGGGAGAGGGGCCTCAGAGGGGTGGGCTGCCTAGCAGGAGTGGCCTGGGGGCCTCCAATGAGGAGGGGGCCGTGCCTTGGGCAGTACGGAAGACGCCGGCTGCTGGCTAGGGGCGGGAGGGCACAGGGAAGCCCTCCTCAGGAGCGGGCTGAGCCGGGGTTTCCCCCGCGATCCCCCACCCCAGACTGAGGACTGATGGATCCTGCCCCAGCAATGGGAAACCAGGAGGCCCCATTCCCTAACTGGAGCGAGGGAAGGTGGGTAGCTGACTGGATAGTTGCCCTGAGGCAGGGGACTGAATGAGATGACCCTGAAGGGAGTCCCCAGTGTGCTCTTGCTCTGTGGTTTGCCTGTCGCCCACACCCCTGGAAGAGTCCTCCTGTCTGCCCGAAATGAATGAATAAATGAATGGAGATATCTCAGTGTGTATTACCTGGCAGGACACCACACACACTTCATTCTTCAAAAGGGCTTTTTAATGAGGCCAGGGAAGAGGCTGGGCTGAAGGTGTGGCCTGGACCCCGAGGGCAGAGGGACAGGTGGGACAGACCTGAGCTGCCTGTCTTCTCTTCTCTTCTCTTTCTTCTCTTCTCTTCTCTCTCTCTTCTCTCTCTCTTCTCTTCTTTCTCTTCTTTCTCTTCTCCTCTCCTCTCCTCTCTTCTTCTCTTCTCTCTCTTCTCTTCTTTCTTTTCTCTCTCTTCTCTTCTCTTCTCCTCTCCTCTCCTCTTCTCTCTCTCTCTCTCTTTCTTTTCTTCTTTCTTGACAGAGTCTCGCTCTTGTCACCCAGGCTGGAGTGCAATGGCACCATCTCTGCTCACTGCAACCTCCCCCTCCGGGGTTCAAGCCAGCCTCCTGCCTCAGCCTTCCCGGTAGCTGGGACTACAGGCACGCACGACCACGTGTGGCTAAATTTTTTGTATTTTTAGTAGAGAAGGGGTTTCACCATGTTGGCCAGGCTGGTCTGGAACTCCTGACCTCAGGCGATTCCCCCCTGGCCCCAGCCTCCCAAAGTGCTGAGATTACAGTCATGAGCCACCTTGCCTGGCCTCCTGAGCTGCCTTTCTGATAGCTCCCCACTGTCTGCCCCACTGAGAACTCTGGCTTTTGGATCTGGGTCTGCCAGTAAGTAATCGTGAGAACTGGGGCACATCCTGCTGCCCCCATCCATGCTGCCATGCTCTGCTGAGCACCAACCGTGTGCCGGCAGGGGAGATGCACACGCTGCGGGGACGAGTGGAGAGGTGGAGACGTCCACATGAGCCCCCAACTGGCAGTGCCGTGAGAAGCCAGCTTCACTTGTGCCACTGTCCTCTCTCTGTGCCTCATTTTCCTCAGCCATGGGTGACGCTAGGAGGCTCCTGAGGCCTCCTACAGATGACAGGTGCTTGCTGCTGTCATTGAGGGCCACTCCAGCTGCTCCTGGCTCCCACAAAAGGGCAAACAGACAAGTCCCACCTCCCAACCACGCCCCTCAAGGAATCTGGGGTCTGCCAGAGGCCCAGCCAGCTGATGTGGAGCCTCCCAGAGCTCAGGGCCCAGCCCAGGTGCTGCCCGTAGCAAACCTGAACCCCAGACAGCAGCCAGGAGTCCCACGGTGGGCAGTCTGTGCTGGCAGCAGGCGAGGGGCATGGGTACTGGGCAGGCAGGAACAGAGCTCCCCCACTGCCCCTGCACTTGTCCTCTGCCCTGGGGGAATTCACCAGGCTGCGGGGGTGGAGCAGGGAAAGGGATTGTGATGGAGGTCGTCCCCCAGACTGAATTCTAGACCCACCAGCTAGAAGGGCTCAGGGTCAAGGGTGGGCCGTGGGATGTGGGCTTTCTGGAACTCTGGCCAGCTAGAGGCAGAACAAATGTCCAGGGACCGCCCCCGGCTACTGCCCCAACTCTGCTCCAGCCAGGCCCACCCTTCTGTGAGAGAGGTGGTATTGCCAGAGCTAACATTGGTTCAGGCACCAGCCTGGGGACCCTGATGAGTGTTACCAACTGCCTGCTCAAACAGAAGGGCCAAAAAGGCTGGCACGAGTTCTGCCAGGACAGTGATGCAGGGAGGACCCTCCCTCTGCAGGTGTCACCAGCCACATTGAGAGAAAAGCTCACACCTGCGTTTTCAGACCTGGGCTGGGTGGCATGGTGACACGCACCCTGCAGTCTGTTGTATACTCCCCCTCTCAAGAGGTTCATTGTATGGTCATCAGTACCATGCGCCTGCTGTCCTGGTCTCCAGCAGCTGGGGTGTGTCGAGGATACTGTGGGAGCCCAGAGCCCACACCTTATCCAGGTGGAGACCAGGACTGGGGACTCTGGAACTAAGTCCTGAAGGGCATTACCCAGGTGAAGCGGGAGAGCGGGAGGTGGTCATTCAAGGCAGAGGGCAGGGATTGAGACAGGAAGAGTGAAAACAGTGATTCTGAGTGGTGCCTTAGTGTGACTGGTCACAGAGGGCAGGGGAGGTGGGAAGATGAGGGGTGTGCAGGAGTCAGATCTTGATGGAGCTTAGAGGGGCCTGAAGCTCCTTCTGTAGGCAAGGGAAGTCACTGTGCTATTCGCAGAGGAGTCATGTGGTCAGAACCAAACTTGAAAAGGTCGCCCTGGCCCCTTACCTTCCCTAGCACTGACAGGCTAGCAGCCCCCTGGGCACACTGGCGGGGGTCCCACCTCCCTGCCTTTGCTCACTCTCCTCCTTCTGCTAGAAAC
Source organism: Plecturocebus donacophilus (assembly GCA_004027715.1). Taxonomy (NCBI): domain Eukaryota; kingdom Metazoa; phylum Chordata; class Mammalia; order Primates; family Pitheciidae; genus Plecturocebus; species Plecturocebus donacophilus. The sequence continues at coordinate 5,077 of PVKP010044737.1, read as the reverse complement.
TTCTTTCCTCCCTGCACTCCTGCTGGATACCCACGCTTCCTCTTTTAAGAATCAACTCAGGGTTCGGGTGTGGTGGCTTACACCTGTAATCCCAGCACTTTGGGAGGCCAAGGTGGGCAGATCACTTGAGATCAGGAGTTGGAGACCAGCCTAGGCAACATGGTGAAAACCTGTCTTATCTCTACTAAAAATACAAACGTAGGCCGGGCGTGGTGGCTCACGCCTGTAATCCAAGCACTTTGGAGGCCAAGGCGGGCGGATCACCTGAGGTCGGGAGTTCAAAACCAGCCTGACCAACATGGTGAAACCCTGCCTTTAAAAAAAAAAAAAAAAATACAAACGTTAGCCAGGTGTGGTGGCATGCACCTGTAGTCCCCAGCTACTGGGGAGGCTGAGGCAGGAGAATCGCTTGAACCTGGGAGGCGGAGGTTGCAGTGAGTGGAGATCACGCCATTGCACTCCAGCCTGGGGGACAGGGCAAGACTCCATCTCAAAAACAAAAAATAATAATAATAAAAGAATCAACTCAGGGTAGTCCAGATGGACATGGCAGATAGATTGCACACATTTCTGTCTTCATTTCCCAAACCCCATCCAAATGAAAAGTAAAGGGATTTTTTAAAAAAACAAAGCTATATTACAAAAAGCCTTGTATGAGAATGTTCATAGCAGCTTTATTCACAATAGATCATAACTGGAAACAACCCAGATATCCACCAAGAGGAGACTGGAGATAAACAAACACCTACCATCAGCTGATGAAATACTACTCAGCCATGAAAAGGAACAACCTACTGATGCATGCGACAACGTAGTTAAACTCCAAAAATAACACGCTGCATGAAGGCAGCTGAACACAAAGTATGAACTGCCTGATGCCCTCCATAGAAAATTCTAGATCAGGCAAAACTGACCCATGGCAATAGAAATCAAATGAGTGGTTGCTTAGGGATGGTGGTAGGGATCCCCTGGAAAGGGACCTGAGGAAATTTTCTGTGTTTTGATATGTATCTATCAAAACAGATTAAATCATACACTTAAGACCGGCTCATTTCATTGTACATGAATTTTACCTCAATAAGAATAAAATAAGCTGGGCGCGGTAACTCAGGCCTGTAATCCCAGCACTTTGGGAGGCTGAGGCAGGTAGATCACCTGAGGTTAGGCGTTTTAGATCAGCCTAGCCAAAGCCCATCTCTGTTAAACACACACAAATTAACTGGGTGTGGTGGCCCATGCCTGTAATCCCGGTACTTTGGGAGGCCGAAGCAGGTGGATCACCTGAGGTCAGGAGTTTGAGATCAGCCTGGCCAACGTGGCAAAACCCTGTCTCTACTAAAAATACAAAAATTAGCCAGGCATGGTGACAGGTGCCTGTAATCCCAGCTACTAGAGAGGCTGAGGCAGGAGAATTACTTGAACCCAGGAGGCAGATGTTAGAGTGAGCTGAGATCGTGCCACTGCACTCCAGCCTCAGGGACAGAGCAAGACTCCATCTCAAAAAACAAAACAAAACAAAACCCAGAAGGGGAGATAATGGCTGATGAGAGATTCAGCAAATCTAGGCTGAGAACATAGGAAGATGAAGAGAAAGTTTCACAGAGCAGAGACACAACTCTTGAGCAGGTGTACAGAAGGGGATACCAAAAGGAAGTTGAATGGTTGTTCCCCGGCAGATTCTGCAAAAGGTCAGAGCACAGAGCTGAAGTGTTCATACTGAGGAGATCTCTAGCCCCGTCTTCCCACTCCCTGCACGGAGACAATGCTCCTGCCCAGCTCCGACCCCACTGAGATGCGAGGTTTATTTTCTGGAGCAATTGAACCAGATTCTGGGCCACGGGACTCTAGGCACTTTTAAGTGGTAGGGATCAGACAGTGGTCTGAAAACAAGGATATGTGGGAGGCTGAGGCAGGTAGATCACCTGAGATCAGCCTAGAAAGAAGTCTGCGTCCTGAGAGACAAAACCCTGACCCCTTCCTGGCTCTGCAGCCGTCGTGCCAGGCCCAAACCCTGTAGGGGTAATAAAATGGCCTTGGAGGGCCATGCCAAGCTGAAACCCTGAGCTAATAAAATGGCCCTGGAGGAAAGGTCCACTGGTATTGAGCGTTAGAGCCCTCCAGCAAAAAGGCTAGGTGGTCCGACAGCAAAGCCTGAGAGCTGGCAGCTGCCTCTGCGTGCTGAACTTGTAGATAGCTTTTCAGCACTTCAATTTTAGAAATGAATTTACAAGCAGTATGGCTAGACATTTGAGGAAAGCCTCCAACTTGAAGTGAGAGCTTATGATAGGTAGCTCCAAAATGAAAGAAAGAAAGAGAGAGAGAGGAAGGAAGGAAGGGAGGGAGGGAGGGAGGGACGAGGGAAGAACGGAGGGAGGGAAGGAAAAATTCCTCACCTCAAGTGATCCATCCACCTCAGCCTCCCAAAGTGCTCAGATTACAGGCATGTGCCACCGTGCCCATCCTTTTTATTTTTTCTTTTGAGACGGAGTCTTGCTCTTCTCACCCAGGCTGGAGTGCAGTGGTCCAATCTCAACTCACTGCAACTTCTGCCTCCTGGGTTGAAGCAATTCTCTTGCCTCAGCCTCCTGAGTAGCTGGGATTATAGGTGCCTGCCACACCTGGTTAATATTTGTATTTTTTAGTAGAGACGGGGTTTTGCCTTGTTGGCCACACTGGTCCTTGAACTCCTGACCTCAGGTGATCCGCCTGCCTCAGCCTCCCACATTGCTGGGATTACAGGCATGAGCCACTGCGCCTGGCCTATTTATGGATTTTTAAAAAGGTATTCAAAGAGAAAGGTATTGGTAAAAATCTGTAAGACTTTTTGGAGCGTTTGTGAATAATTAGCCATAAGAGCACAAAAAAATTTTTTAAATGACAAGAAATGAGGCTAATAATTGCCTCCTGCAGCCGTCATGAAAGGACCTATACTCAGAGTGTACGCTGGGCTCTGCCGTGAGCAATATGCACCATGTCATGCCAGTCACAGGGTGTCTGACTACTTAACAAAAGTCTGACCAAATAGGAGAATGGAGGAGGGAATCGAGCCATATCCTCACCTTCTATGGCAGGAAGCCATTGGGTAACATTCAGATACATTGAAGATCTGGCGATGGTAGTAATCAGAAGTATAAGAAGGCTGGGTATGGTGGCTCACACCTGTAATCCCAGCACTTTGGGAGGCCAAGGAAGGTGGATCACCTGAGATCAGGAGTTCAAGACCAGCCTGACCAACATGGTGAAGCCCCGTCTCTACCAAAAATACAAAAATTAGCTGAGCATAGTGGCATGTGTCTCTAGTCACAGCTACTGGAATCACTTGAATCCAGGAGGCAGAGGTTGCAGTGAGCCGAGATCATGCCATTGCACTCCAGCCTGGGCGACAGAGCGAGACTCTGCACACACACACACACACACACACACACACACACACACACACACACAAAACAGAACAGCAGGGATTATTTGAACCAGTGAAATAAATGAAAGGTGGCTCACACCTGTAATCTGAGCACTTTCAGAGGCCGAGGCGGGAAGATCACTTAAGCCCAGGAGTTCGAGACCAGCCTGGCCAACATGGTGAAACCCCATCTCTACTAAAAATACAAAAAGTTAGCTGGCGTGGTGGCACACGCCTGTAGTTCCAGCTACTTGGGAGGCTGAGGCAAGAGAATCGCTTGAATCCGGGAGGCTGGCTTTTTTTTTAAAGGAAAAATTTTTACGTCATAGCAGTATATGCACCTGGAATAAATATCAACCTTAAAAAGACTTGGTATGTTAAAAAAACAAACACAAAAGGTCGCTAGCTCTTCCTTCAGCTCTTGTTCCCGGGTAGCCATAACCACTTTAATTTATTTCACTGGTTCAGGAGGCTGAGGCTGCAGTGAGCTGAGATGGTGCCACTGCGCTCCAGCCTGGGCGACAGAGGAAGACTCCATCAAAAAAAAGAGAGAGAGAAAAAGAAAAAAGAAGGGCCCAGTGGCTGTTTGAGCCAGGGCAGCGGGCTGGGAGACAGCTGGAGTGGGGGGTGCGGCGGGAGGGGGTCCCCCCGGGGAGAAGGGAAATCTGGCCAGGCATACGGAGAGTTTGAGGTGTCCACAGCATGTTATGCGGTGCCTGAGAGGCTTCTGGGGAATGAAGCAGGGTTCTAGGAGACTCAGCTTGGAAAAGGAACCATCCCTCATGAGCAAAGCTCAGAGAACAGAACTCCTGCGGCCTCAGAGCCCGTGAGTCCCTTGGGCGCGGCTGCCGGCTGCGGGCTGTGGGCTTCCTTAGGCCAGCTGTGGCCCTTCTTTGTTGCCCCTCCCCCTCTCAGCCCAAAGGTGTAGGAAACCAGGTCACCAGGACTGGCACCTGGGACCCTGGCCTTCCTCTCCTCCAGCTGAGAATCTCGGGCCTCCGCCTGCGTCCTGCGAGCTGGGTACAGGTCAGCCACCCTCACCTCCAGGCGCCGCGTCCCTCTCAGGCCTCCGGTCCCTTCTGTCTGCTCCCCTTGCTCCTGAGTGCCTTTCCGAGTTACTCCAGACCTGCTCCTCCGCCCTCCCGCCCCTGACACCCCAAGTGTGCCACAGCAGGCAGAGCTCCCCACCCACTCAGCTTCATCCTGCTGCGGCCCCACCCCGGCCCTAGCGTCTTCCCTTCCCTTCCCAGCAAACAGGCGGCGCTCACCCTTCCTGCCTCCGGAGAGCCTCTTCCTCCCGCCCCCACCAGGAGCTCGCCCAGCACTGCCGACCCCAGCACCTTCGGTCTGCCCTCCCCCGGGGCTGCCTGTACCCCTTCTTTCCTTCAGACACCCTCAGGCCTCCCACCTTTTTTTTTTTGAGACGGAGTCTCACTTTGTCGCCAGGCTGGAGCGCAGTGGCACGATCTCGGCTCACTGCAACCTCCGCCTCCCGGGTTCAAGAGATTCTCCTGCCTCAGCCTCCCAAGCAGCTGGCACTACAGGCGCGGGCCATCATGCCCGGCTCATTTTTGTATTTTCAGTAGAGACGGGGTTTCACTATGTTGGCCGGGCTGGTCTCCATGCCTTGACCTTGTGATCTGCCCGCCTCGGCCTCCAAAGTGCTGGGATTACAGG
>PVKP010044736.1:0-16534 GCA_004027715.1 Plecturocebus donacophilus | reverse complement strand
AGGATGGTGAGTGCCCTGGGGGCAGAATGGGGCATGCCGGGGAAAGCCTTTCTGACCTCCGATGAGCTTTTTGAGGGAAGTGCCTCTTATCTGGGAGGGGAGGGCAGATGGCTCCAGGGTTCCTGCTTCTGGCTCCTGTGGCTCTGTGGCCTCTGGGATGCTGAGGCCCGGGCAGACTCCAGCTGGGTTCCAGGAAGAAGTCAGATCCCGTGTCTCCCCCGGAGAGCTGCCCGGTCCTTCTCGGGAACGCTCTCGGCAGCCGGGCAGCGGCTGCTTCCACCCTGAAACGGGTGGGGTGGGCAGCACTGGGGCTGCCTGGGTGCTGTGTTGGGTGCTGGTGTCCGTCCACAGTGAGGCGGGAAGGGGGGCTCCAGCCACGGGGGAGGCTCTGCTCCTGTGGGGCTGCCTGCCCTCCACAGCCAAACGAGCTGGACTGTGGTTTGTGGGGTCGGTTTTTGGGAATGTGGAGGAGAAACGGGATGCTGAGGTGGAGGTGCCTGGCTCCCAGGCCTCCCTGGGACACGAGCCCACATCTGTGTCATCGCATAGCCTGATTTCTCCCAGGCTTCATCACCAGAAAGACACAGCTGCTCCTGTCGCTGGCAGGGAGGTGTGCCCTCTCATGGGCTACTTTGGGTGGTTTCACCCCCATAGTCCTCACCACCTGTCCCCCCCAGTTTTCTTTTTGTTTATGTTGCCCAGGCTGGAGTGCAGTGGCTATTCACAGGCGCGATCCCACAACTGATCAGCACGGGAGTTTGACCTGCTCGGTTTCCGACCTGGGCTGGTTCACCCCTCCTTAGGCAACCTGGTGGTCCCCGCTCCCGGGAGGTCACCATATTGATGAACTTAGTGCGGACAACCGATCGGCATAACGCACTACAGCCCAGAACTCCTGGGCTCAAGCGATCCTCCCCTCTCAGCCTCCTGAGTAGCTGGGACTACAGGCACGAGCCACCGTGCCCGGCTGTCCCCCAGTTTTAAACACCAGGCCCTGACTAGGACAGCAGGCATTTTCTCAACCCTATGTGAAGTGGGGCGTGAGCTGGTTTCGACTGACCTGTAACAGTCTGAGTGACAAGGGCCTCCCAAGTAGCTGGGCTCCCAGGCGTGAGCTATCACACCCAGCCTGTTTTCTGTATTTTAATGATTATAAGAAGGCTGGAGTTTCCGTTCCTGCTTTGTTCTTGCTCCATTTCAATAAAGTCACATATTATACTTTACTTTTATGCTGAGATATAGCTTATGGAAAATACAGACATCTCCAGTGGACAGCTTGAAGCGCTTTTACATACGTGTGCACCCGTGTAACCACCACCTGTCTCGGGACATAGAACATTCCAGCATACTGGCAGGCTCCCTCTGCCCGCCCCAGTCAGTGCCACCCACCCAAGGGTAACTGTCCTGATTTCTGTCTCCCAGATGAGGCGGGCTTGTCCTGGAGGTTCTTCTAAGTGGTGGAACCCACACGTCCTCTTGCCTGGCTTCTTTCCCACGACACGCTGTCCCTGAGGCCATCTGTGTTGACGAGTGTCAGCAGTTTCCTCACTGGTAGTGGCATGCCACATGCATGGACCACACTTTATTTAGCCATCCTCCTGTTGACAGACACCTGGGTTGTTCCCCGTTTGTGCTGTAGACCCATGTGCGTATCCTTGGGTGATCACAAGCACACGGCTTTATCCTGAGAGAGATTGCTGAGTCGCAGGGAAGGACTGATCCGGGAATGGACCCATCGGTGGTGCGGGCAGTGGCTGACGTGGATACCCAGTGGCTTCACAATTGCTGGTCTCAGGTTTGCGGCCCCGTCGAGGAAGCTGGTCCCTGATCTCCAGGTGGAGGCTGGATCCTGGGGGTCGGAGACTGTGCGTCTGGTGAATGAGCTCAGCAGTGGGCTCCCAGTCTCAGGCCTCAAGGGTTAATAATGAGATCTCTCACTGCAGCCCAGCGGCCCATGCTGTGGACACCAAGTGATGGGCCCTCCCAGTGCTCTGAGATGTTTCGGGCTGTTATCACTTCCATTTTACAGAGGAGGAAACTGAGGCGCAGTTGAGAAACTTGCCTGAGCTTCACAGCTAGGAAGATGCAGGCTCAGGCGCTCCAGGGCTGCGGGGCTGGCCTGGTTCCTGCTAACGCTGCAGCCAAGGACCCGCCTCTTGGCCCCTTCTGCTCCCGCCTGTCACCGGGCAGTGGTGGAAGGGGCTGGATTTACCTACTCTGGACATTTCATCTCCATGAAACCACACAGTATGTGGTTTGGGGGTCTAGCTCCCCTCACCCCCACTACTGACACCTCCTCCTGGAGGCAGCCCCCCTCCCTTGGGGCCGCTCTGCTAAAGAGCCAGGTCGTTCCACTACCCGGCCACAGCCCCTCCTTGCACCCGGGGCCGGCACAAAGCCCAGCCAGGAGGCATCTCAGGGAGCTCCCGGGCCTCTGCTGGCCACTGGCCTGAGACTGCAGAGTCTGATCCACAGTCCCTGGGGAATGAGGGGGAGGGCGAGGCTTCTGGTCTGGAGGGCCAAACTCTTCTCCCATAAGCGCCCCCCCCGCAGCAGACTGGCCCAGTCTGGGGCACAGAGACGTTCCAGACCTGCAACCTGCCCATCCCACCTGCCAGCTCGCCTGTGTCCCGAGGCCCCATTCAGTGCAGGGGGACCAGCTGGGGGCAGAATTTTCCATGGAAAAGGTCAGCGACTGAAACATGAACGTCCCGCCTCCCAGAATCTCTGCACTCACTGTCACTCAGAGCCTCCGTGGCCAACCTCCCCTGGGCACCCAGGCAAGCAGCCGAGGACTGGGAAGCCGGCACTGCGAGTTAGTGCACTTGGAGTGAAGCCGAGTCCGCCTACAGGCCTTGCTGAGGGTGCCCATGGCCGGCCCGCGCTCCCCAGGAGCCCCAGCACGCTACCTGTGCGGCTCTCTGGCCTCCCCCAAGTTGCTAGCTATTTAGCTGGGAGATATTTTTACCCCACTTCCCACGCCCACCGTTCCCTAAGGAAGGCCAGGCCCAGTCACTCCCATCTCCAGCCCCCTCCCCTCCAGGTGGAAGGAATGGCATGGGCCAGGCCGGCTCGGGGAGGGCAGGGGTCAGAGCACACAGTGCCCAGGGCAGCACTGGGAGGGCAGGGATGGCAGCTGCACGCGGGCCGCCTGTGTGCCTGGAGTCAGTGGATGCGCCGCCTGAAGGATTTTAAGCGAAGGAAGAACTTCAGCTGTTTTGAGGATAAAAAGCCGGCGCCGTACCCGCCCAGGCCCCGTTCTAGCGTGTGCTGCGCAGTCACCATGCGGCACTCCTTCTTCCGCCTGCGTTCTGGACTCCGAGTCGGGGCTCCAAGCCTGGCTGTGCAGCCCCCGGCAGGTTCCCTGGCCTCTGGGAGCTCCGGGCTGCACACCCGCAGAATGGGGACCACACCACTCTCCTAACAAGGTGAGGGTTAAGTGATACACAGGTGAGGTGACCCAGCGTTGACCCTCAGAGTGGGAGCATTCGGTATCGTTAGTGGAAACCCAAACACCCCCACTGCGTAAGGGAGACACTTTTGAAATCATTTCTGAATTACCAACCACATCTGATTATTTATACTCCTGGCAGAAAATACAGTGCAGGAGCCTATATTCTATTCCCTGATGCCTTCCCTTCCTCTTTAACCTGTGCACGGGCATGCAGGGGCTGCTGGGGGCTCTAGTTCCCTGCTCCGTTAGTCCCACACAGCCTGGGTGAGTGTGCAGGAAGCAAGCAGGGCGTCTCGGGGTGGGCAGCCAGCATCCCCTTCAACTGGGTCCTAATCTTCACTGAGTGCAGAAGTCCTGCGTGTAGATAGAGTTTTTTGAAATTGTGGTTAAAATACACAAAATAAAATTTACCACTTTATTTTAAAGTGAACAATTTAATGGCATTTAGTCCATTCACAATGTGATGGACTTTCCAGAAAGTTCTGGAAACTTCCAGAACTTTCCATCACCCCAGATGGAAATTCCACACCCATTAGGCAGCCACTCCCCCTTCTTCCTCCCAGCCCTGGCAATCACCTTTCTACTTTCTGTCTCCATGGATTTGCCTAGTCTGGAAATTTCCTATCCATGGAACCACACAGTATGTGGTTTTGGGGTCTAGCTTCACTTCACACCGTGCTGCTGAGGTTCCCCCACACTGTAGCATAACTCAGTGCTTCGCTCCTTTTCGTGGCCACGTAATATTCCACTGTATAGATGGACCACACATGCTTTATCCACTCAGCTGTTGGACATTTGAGTTTGTTTCACCCTTTGGCTATTGTGAATAGTGCTACTATGAACATTTGTGTACAAATTTTAGTCTAAGCACCTGTCTTCCGTTCACGTGCATATGTACCAAGGGGTGGAATCGTTGGACAACGCCAGGTTTAACTTGCTGAGGAACTGCCAAACTGTCGGCCACCGCAGCTGCACCGTTTTCCGCTCTTATCGTAGATGCATGAGGGTTTCCGTTTCTCCGAATCCTTGGCAACACTTGTTCTTTTCTTTTCTTCTTTTTTGACATCCTCGCCCTCCTGGTGGGTGTGAGGCGGTATCTCGTTTCGGTTTTGATTTGCACTTCCCCGGGCATTCCGGACGTTGAGCATCTTTTCAAGAGCTTGTTGGCTGTGTGTCTGTCTTCTTCGGAGAAGTGTCTACAGACCCTTTGCTCGTTACTGGGCTGTTTTTCTTTTCGTTGAGTCCTTTCACATGTGGTTCTTAAATGCTGACTTGTTCGTGTATTCATTGATCTATTCCACAAACACTCAGGATGACCGCACCAGGCAGCCCTGAGTCCTGATTGAGCGTAGACGCGACACTGTCCTGGAGGGGCCACTGCCTGAGGGGGAAGCCGGGCACAGAACAGTGACTGTGAGACTGCAGGACGAGTCTACACCAGCAAAACATGCGCCCATAGTGCTCCTCCTCAGTGCCAGGGAACAGGAAGTGTGAGCTCTGGGGGCTTTCACTGGGATCCTGAAAGGGAAGTGGAATATGTCAGACAGAAAGGCGACGGAGAAGGGGCAGCACCCAGGGGAGGGACCAGCAGACACAGTTGGGAGGCGGGTCATCCGAGGTCAGATCCCAAGAGGCCTCTGGTTCCAGGCATAGGGCCTTGGATAGTCCCCTGGGCAATGGCGCGCTGCGGACGAGCTTTGAGCAGAGGATTGACGTGGTCAGACCCGGGTGCCCGCAGGGCCGGTGGTGGACAGCTGCCTGGAGGTGGGAGGCTAGGGCTTCGGCCATTGTAGTGATCTGTTGCTGCCCCAGGGCCCACACTAAGTCCCATCAGGGTCCCCCCGGCAAGGGCATCTACTCCAGGTAATGGGGGCTTCTCGGCACTGAGCCTGCTGGGAGAATTTGGGCCTGGATGGTATCCCTCAGGCCAGGACTGAGCCAAGCCGGGTGCCCGGCAGGGTTCCCATTCGTCTCATTTCCCCAGCTTGGTTTTCCGGGATCTACAATTACTTTGGGCTGAATTCCCCGGATTCCAGCCGGATTACAGCCCCACCCATCCAGATGCTCTTCCTCAATGCCAGCCTGGGGCTTTTCTGCCCATTGTGCCCGTGGGAGACCCAGGGAGGCCTTGGCCAGATTAGCGGGCAGGCCGGGCGGGCCTCAGGGATTGAGTGTCGCCCGGCTGCAGCACGTGCTGTGGGCTCAGGCCACCCGGGGACTTTCCAGCTGGCTGTGGGTGTCGGCCGCCCTGTAAAATCACTGACTTGTTTCTTTCAAGAAAAGGGCAAGCGGGAAGTAGGTAGAAGAAGAGTCCCTAGCACACTAGGAGCCCAGGGCCATGGGCATCAGCTTCTGGGAGCCCCTGGTGGTCCCCCAACTCCCATATCTTGCTCCCTCACTAAACAGGCCTGATCTGTTGTTTTGAAGCTCAGCACTCTGCTGAAACCCAACTGTTGCCTGCAGGTTGGCCCGAAACCGGCCACCCGCCTCCTTCCAGCTCATTGTCCCTTCGTGGGTGCGTAAAGCCAGATGACTGGTGTGGCTTTGGTGGAGGGCAGTCCGGCAAGTCCTTGAAAGCAAAACCACCTGACCCAGCAACTCCTAGGTCCATGCCCCAGAGACTGAAAACAGAGGCTCAAACAAAAACCTGCACCCACATGTTCATGGCAGCATGACTCACAACAGTCCAGAGGTGGAAACAGCCCAAATGTCCACCAGCCATGAATGGATACACAAAACGTGGTCTAGCCACGCAGTGGACTATCACTCAGCCTCAGAGAGGAATGAAGCACTGACATGTTACCACGTGGATGACCCTTGAAAACATGACACTAAGTGAAAGGAGCAGACACCAAAGGTCACATAACGAATGATTCCATCGATAGGAAAATCCGTGAGAACAGAAAGCAGACTGGTGGCTGGGGTCGGGGAGGGGAGGACGGGGAGGGACCGATGGGTACAGTTTCCTCTTGGGGTGGCGGAAGTCTCTGGGAACCTGATGGTGGTGGAGGTTGCACAACACCGAATGTATTAAATGCCACAGAACCCTACACTTCAACATGGTCCATTTTATGCTACGGGAATTCCACCTCATTAAATAAACACATAAAGCCAGGCGCAATGGCTCACAGGTAATCCCAGCACTTTGGGAGGCCGAGGCGGGTGGATACCCTGAGGTCAGGAGTTTCAGACCAGCCTGGCCAATGTGGTTGAAACCCTGTCTCTACTAAAAATACAAAAATGAGCCGGTGTAGTCCAGCTACTGGGGAGGCTGAGGCTGAGGCGAGAGGATGTCTTGAACCCGGGATGTGGGGGTTGCAGGGAGCTGAGATGGAACCACGGTACTCCAGCCTGGGTGACAGAGCGAGACTCTGAGACTGTCTCAAAGCAACAAAAAGCAATCCCACTGATTACACCTCAGTAGCGCGAGTGTGGCCTGTGGCTTCCTGTCTAGGGCCTCAGGTCCTGAGAGCTGCCAGGAGATTAATGACAAAGCCCTCCTCAGGGGACCACTGCGAGGCTGCAGTATTGCAATAAGGCCCCTGCTGAGCCCAGCACACAGTAGGTGCTCAATTTGCTGCAGGCCTGATTTATTCCTCTGCGCACACCCAGTCACCCCGACAGGAGAGAATTCACGGTGCAGCCTTTCTCCCTGTGGTTGTCTGAGCCTGTGGGTGGGTGGTGGGGGATGGGTGTTTTATACCCCCATTTCATGGGTGTGGAAACTGAGGCTCTCAAGGTAGGCCGGAGCTGGACTTGGTACCGGGTGGCTTGGCTGCCCGCCTGCTCAGCAGCCTGCCTGGCCCATTTGCCATGGAGGGACCATCAGGGTATCCATAAATGGGGGAAAAACCCCAGTGGTCTCGGAGTTGGGGTCTGCTGCTTGGAGGCAGCTGCAGACAGTCCCGAGGTGGTGGCTGCCACATCCCAAGCACAGTTCTCTCTAATCGGAAGGGGCTGCGTATCTGATTCAGTGGCCTGGAGAGCCATGGAACCTGTGATTGTGTGATTCTCGAATTCTGAGGCTCAGAGGCCTGGGGCGTGTGTGGCTGGGGTCCCACGTGTGAGTTGGGGTGAATATGTGGTCTCCTGAGGTCCCGCGTGTGAGCTGATGGGAAATGGCCCCTCGAGGGCAGGGATCTGCTTGTGCCCTGGTGGGCGGAGCTAGTGCAGCGCTCGGGAAAGGTGAGGGCATGAGGAGGGGTGCTGGCCACCACCATCTCACGGCCTCTGTCTCCTCCCCTCCACAGAGCACTGTCATCCGTGGTGGCCCTGGGAGCCAACATCATCTGCAACAAGATTCCTGGCCTCGCCCCGCGGCAGCGTGCCATCTGCCAGAGCCGACCCGATGCCATCATTGTGATCGGGGAGGGGGCGCAGATGGGCATCAATGAGTGCCAGTATCAGTTCCGCTTCGGACGCTGGAACTGCTCTGCCCTTGGCGAGAAGACTGTCTTCGGGCAAGAGCTCCGCGTAGGTAAGGGCGCCTCTGGGCTCACAGGGCCCAGCTATCGCGGCCAGGGCAGGGGGCCAGACTGCCCACTGATGCCAGCCTCCCGCTGGTGACTTCTTTGGCTTCTCTATGGGGCACCGAAGCATCTGGGACGGGGAGGCCTCAATGGGAGCCAGGCTGTGTGTGCAGATAAGGGTCCTTGCTCGGGGCTGGGGGACATTGTCATGATGTGGATGTGGGCCCGCAGGCTGGCGACATGGCTGTGCTGGCGGTGGCATGCAGTGTTTGGAGCCCACTCTGCCACTGTCTAGAAGCTGTGTAGAGAGAGGCACTTTGCCTCTTCTGGCGACATCTCCGTTCCTGTATCTGGAGAGTAGGGAATAGTGACACTTCCTGCATGGGGTAGGTAGTTGGGGCACAGGAAGGGTGGGATGAATGCTGTGGATTCCAAGAGTGAAGGGGCTTCCAGGTAGAGAGAGCCACGTGAGCCGTGCAGGATGCTTCAGCATGCATGACACACGCAGCACGGGGAATCCGAGGTTGGAGGGCAGGGAAGGTGGGCGAGAATGCCGACAAGGAGTCTGGGCTGTGGAGGGGTGGGCCTCCGGTTTAATGGATGCCAGGCAACCACCAACATCTCCCAGGTGGGCTGGCAAGATCCCTTCTGACCGTGCACAGTGCCTGAGGCCACAACCCCTCCCTGTCCTCACAGCCTTGGGGGTGAGGCTTCATGTTGCCCATTTTACAGACAAGGAGACTGAGGCCCAGAGAGGGGCTTTAAAAAGTGATTTTGGGGCCAGATGCGGTGGTTCACGCCTGTAATCCCAGCACTTTCGGAGGCCGAGGCAGGTGGATCACCTGTCAGGTCAGGAGTTTGAGACCAGCCTGGCCAACATGGTGAAATATCACCTCTATTAAAAATACAAAAAATTAGCTGGGCATGGTGGCAGGCGCCTGTAATCCCACCTACTTGGGAGGCTGAGGCAGGAGAACTACTTGAACCCGGGAGGCGGAGGGAGGTTGCCGTGAGCCGAGATCACACCACTGCACTCCAGCGTGGGTGACAGAGCAAGACGCTGTCTCAGAAAAAGAAAAAGTGATCTTTGAAGGCTGACCTGGGTTTGAATCCAGCTGTGTGACCCTGAGCTCATCACTCGGGGTTGCTCAGGGCCTCAGCTTCCTCACTGGTGACGTGAGCTCCTAGCCAGTGGGCCCTCGCCTGGGTCCCTGAAGCTCTGCTGCGTGCTCAGTAAACTGTGTTGTGTGCATGAGAGTGGGGCTAGTGATGTGCCCTGGCCTCCAGGCTGTGGTGAGGGGCAGAGGACGGGGATGACTCGGGCCCAGTGCCAGGCTTGCAGGGGTGCCCAGCCCATGGGCATAACTTGTCCTTCTGATCCTGGAGCTGAGCAGAGCCGCAGCTGCCGGGACACAGGCCAGAGCTAGGTTCTGCAGGGCTTGGAACGCTGGTGTGGGGCTGGGGGTGGCGCAGGGGAAAGCCCCCGGGGCCCCTTTGTGGTGAACAGCCCGTGGGTGGCGCCTGGCACAGCGAGGAGGGTGGCACCGCCCGATCCTGGGGCCCCACCACCCAAGTGCAGCTCCCTCCCTGCAGGTGCCAGCTGTGGCAGGCGGGGCTGCCCACTCACCTGGTGGGGAGGGCGTTGGCATAGGTGCTCACTCGTGCCAGGGCCCATCTGCCTGCCCAGCCCCTCCGCGCTGAGCTCTCGGGCTCGGAGGCAGCTGTGAGTGCCCCTGCCTCGCAGCTGAGCCCCGGGGAGTCGTGGTGGAACTGAGATCAGGTGTCCCTCACGGCTCCTGCTAATCCTGGCCGCCTCACCTCGCTGGGAGGGGGCGGATGTGGAAATGCCTTGCGCCTCGACCGAGGGCTGGGAGCTTGGACTTTATTTGGGAGCATAAGACACGGGGTGAGGGACAGGGGGAGACCCTGGGTGTCTCTGTGGTGTCCTCGAGCTTACCTGGGATCAGGCCGCTGCCATGCGACTGGTGTCCTGCTTAGCCGTGTGCCTGTTCTGTCCCTCAGTCCTGGGGGCACTGCAGCCTGTCTCAGGCTCTGCTGTTACGGAGCCCACCCAAGACACCCCCTTACTTTCCTGAGCATCTCGGAGGCAAACCCACACCCACCATCCTCATCTCACACCCTTGATCACCGCCCCCGCTCTTGGCCTGGGCCGCTCGTCACCTTCCTGGTGCCGATTGTCCCCCATCCTCCCTGGCTTCTGGGCCCCAGCTTGTAGCCTGTGCTTCCTCCCGTCCCTCTGGCTGCCCCCTCTCTGCCCAGTCCCAGCTGGGAAGTGCCGGCTCCTCCAGGTGCACCTTGGCCCCTTGGCCCCCTTGGCATGAGTGTCTGGCCTCAGCTACAGCCTCACTCCTGCCCACAGCTTCCATTCCCCTCGACCCGTGCGAACTTCTGGCCTGGCACACTCAGCACACTGTCACTTGCCTCTCCCGTCCCTAGTCTTCCCCCGGCCAGTTATCTCAGCAGAAACCTGGTGTCATTTCCCTGCACACCCCAGGGCTCTGCCCCATGGCTGCGTCAGGGTCTGCTTCTCTGGCCCTCCCGGGCAGCGGTCACTGCCTTCTGCCCACACCAGCCCTAGTTGCTGAGTTGAACAGAAGCTCTTCCTGCAAAACCTTCAATAGCTCCCTGTGGCCTCAGGATAATGTGAACTTCTTAGCCTGGAGTGTGAGTAGCTGCCTCCCGTGTTCACCCGGCTTCCCCGAATCCCTTCTGAAAACCAGAGCTTCAGGCGTATCTGGCTTCTCCTCGCCAGGCACACCAGGCCCCGTTCCCCTTCCAGGGCTGAGCTGTGGGGAGTCACGAGCAGGAAGAGGGCCTGATCAGGGAGGCCAGCCATGTCCAAGGCCTGCTGGGTGCCCTGGCACGGGCTGGGAGCTGGGCCGTAAGTTGGCAGGCTGCCGGGACACTCGTGAGAACAGCCACCCAAGCGATGCCAATTAATGATTGGCTCTGAGAGGGGGACTGGCCTGCATGGGTGGGACAGACCCTTTCAGGCCTTGACCTTGGGCTGTGCCTAAATCTAGAGGGCTGAAAGGGGACCCCTTAAAAGGGCAAATCAACTCCCTGCGCAAAGTTCCAGTCCCTTTTCCATCACCTGGTGTGGGTGATTGTGTGCGTCTGGGGATGATGTGCTCGCTTCTGCCATTAGACATGTTTCTTCTGATGACCCTGGACCCTCTGCCCTGGGCCCTGGGTTCGAGGTGCTGTGCTCCCCTCAGAGAGTCAAGGCTCCCGCGAGGCTCCCCTCCACTGCTGAGGTCTCCCTCATGCCTGGAGGCCTCCCAAGCCTCATGTGTCGAGAGAGGCTTGTGGCTCACCCAGGACCCCAACTTATCTCTTCTGTTGACTGGAAATGAGCTTAGAAGTGACTGTCCCCAGCTGAGCAGTCTTCTGCCATGGTGGGGGGAGAAGAATAACGGGGCCGCATGAGCGTCAGGAGAACCTCGTATCCCAGGAAAGTCTGTTGGAAACCTGAGGCCCCCAAGCAAGGCAGGGAGTTTCTTTTTTTTTTTTTTGAGATGGAGTCTCACTCTGTCACCTAGACTGGAGTACAGTGGCACCATCTCGGCTCGCTGCAACCTCCGCCTCCCCAGTTCAAGCAATTCTCTGGCCTCAACCTCCTGAGTAGCTGGGACTACAGGCACACATCACCACACCCAGCTAATTTTTGTATTTTTAATAGAGACGGGGTTTCACCATGTTGGCCAGGATGGTCTCGATCTCTTGACCTCGTGATCTGCCTGCCTGGGCCTCCCCAAGTGCTGGGATTATAGGTATGAGCCACCGTGCCCAGACGCAAGGCAGTTTCTAACAGGTGCCATCGTCAAATCGGGGTTGTCAGCAAGGACTTCCCGGAGGAGGCGACCCAGGCCAGCCTGGAAGTGAGCACAGGGAAGGGGGTCGCCAGGTGGGAGGAACAGCACATGCTGAGGCTCCGGGGCCAGAAAACCGAGAGCATTTATCAGGAATGACAAGAACTTTCAAGACTAACGGAGAGGCTGGAGGGTGGGGGCAAGGCTGGAGCAACAGCGAAGCTCTGGAGGGCCCAGGAGGCATAGGAGGTTCTGAGCAGGTGAGAGCCTTCCCTCTGCGGGTCGTTTCCTTCCAAGCACTTCGCCGCCCCTGCTAGAGCCCAGAGTCCTCCGGGACCACTGGCCTGTGCCTGGGGCAGTGGCTGCGTGATCTCAGGCCCCCCAGCCCCACCCTCAAGCTGCCAGGGAACACTGAGTCCTGCCCATCATGTGCCAGCCTCAGGCATGACCAGGCATAGGGACTGCCCCTAATCCATGCTCACATGAGTGGCCCGGGACACCAGCACAGCTGTCGCCGGGGGTGAGCTCTGCATGGGGAGTGTCTTCTGGGCTGCACACAGCAGGGGCTCAGCGAGGGCTGTCGGCTGCCCGACAGTCTGAGGGGCCAAGGGACCCATGTTGGGGTGTCTGAGAGGCCAGGGGCAGTGGGGACAGAGGGTGACTCCCAGGCTAGGTGCATCTGCGGCCCTGTAGGGCTTTGCAGTCCGGGCTCAGTGACCCCCCTGACCCCCAGCAAGGACAAGCCCTCGAGTGCTCTGCTGTCCATTCAGGCGGCCCCAGGCCACTCTGGCAGGGAAGCGTTTGCAATATGGTGTGTGCCAACCGGGCTGTGCCGTAGGTGTAAGATACACATGGATTTTGAAGACTCAATCCCCAAAAGGGAGGACAGTATCTCTTGAATAACTCTTCCACTGATTACACATTGAGATGGTAAGATTTTGGATATATTGGCTAAATAAAATATACTATCAAAATTAAGTTCAATAGCTGGGCGCAGTGGCTCGAGCCTGTGATCTCAGCACTTTGAGAGGCCGAGTCGGGTGGATCCCTTGAGGTCGGGAATTCGAGACCAGCCTGACCAACATGGTGAAAGCCCATCTCTACTAAAAATACAAAATTAGCCGGGTGTGGTGTTGTGCGCCTGTAGTCCCAGCTGCTCGGGAGGCCGAGGCAGGAGAACTGCTTGAACCCGAGAGGCGGAGGCTGCGGCGAGCCGAGATCGCGCCACTGCACGCCAGCCCGGGCAGTGCAATGTGAAACTCTCTCAAAAAAAAAAGTTCACCAAAATTGTTTTTACTTTTCTGAATGTGGCTACGAGAAGATTTCCGCTGACACCTGCTGCTCTCGTGAGACTTCCATCAAGTGGTGCTGCATCCATAGGGGTTAGGAGACAGTGGCCCCGAGTCATCTGGTCAGGGACAGAGGGGACATTTGAGCCTGGATCTGACCATCACTCCCAGGACGCTAGCCTCCAGCGTGGGGTGGGGCTGTCTGAGGGCAGAGGGTCACTGGCCAGCTGTTTCTGGGGGAGAGCCAGAGCGGGGACGGGAGGGCAGTTCCCTTCACCAGGCCTGCTTGTTCTTCAGTCTGCATTCATTGAGTGCCTGCTGTATGCCAGGCCAGCGTTTGCACCCAGGACATGACGGGTGAGCACAGGCCAATGGGGCCAGGCCGGGAGGCAATGCCTGCTGGGCCCAGTCTCCAGCTGGCCACACCCTGGTGGTCTGCAGGCCCCAGGCTGATGACCCCGGTCACTCCCCACGTCCACCCTCGTCGCAGGGGCCCAGCCCAAGGCAGCACAACAGACATTTCTGAGGCTTAGGGGCCAGGCAGCCGGGACTGTAGGGACACGAGGGGCCTTGAAGGTCAGAGTCAGAAAGACTTTCCTGGTGGTGAAGCTGCCTGAGCCCACTCCTGATTCAGGCGGGGTGAGCTGGGGCCGCCCCTCCCCGGGAAGGCAGCTCACTGGCACCTGGGAGGATGGAACCTGAGGGGCTGTGGCCCTTCCTGGGGGTGGCATGGAGCCCCTATGGGCTGGGTGGTGCTGGTCCTCCGGTCCCAGATCCTTCCACATGGCCCCTCCAAGGCCACCTGGCACTCGTCCAAGTTCGGAATTTTCCATCCTCCTGGGCAGGGCCCTGACAGACGGGACAAGAGTGGGGTGGGGATGGGGTCTGGCCATGGAGAGGCCACTGCCAAGGACACAGGCCCCACCTGCCTGGCTCCCACTGTGTGACCCTGGGTGCAGCCGGTACCCTGGGGGCCTTGGTGCCCCCCCTGCCCCAGGAGGGGCTGAGACAGGGGCTGGGGCTCTGCCAGGGTTTGAGTCTCTCCTCAGAATGGGGACAGGGAGGTCCCCACAGAGCTTCCCACATGGGTTCCACGGGCAAAGGCTCCAGAGCCCTGGGCCACGGAGGCAGGACACAGAGCCCAGGGTGCGTAGGGCCCCTCCCTCTGTCTCACGGGGCACAGCCGGCCCGGCCCTCAGCCGCCACCTTTTCTGGAGGATCATTTCGTTCATGGCTGGAGCCCATCCTGAGGCCCTGCCTGGGCTGGGGCTTGTCGTCCACGCATCACAGAAGGGGAGACTGAGCTCACAAGGAGACCATGTGACCCACCCAAGGCCATGCCCCCCGAGGACCCGAGAAGCCCACAGGCTCTCAGGGAACCGCCCACCAGGATCCAGGTGCCAGGAGGTCCTGGGGCAGCCCCAGGGAGGCAGGGGTCTCTGTGCCACCTCACACAGGCGGGCGCTGGCTTTGCCAAAGCACCCCTGAGGGCAGGCCACCCTGGGCTGGACACAGGTGGGCCCTCCCGGGCTCGCCCATGCCTCTGGACTGGGAGAAAGCTCCTGGAGGGCGAGGTCCTGTCCACTCAGAGCCTGCTGTTCCCACCTGGGGGGCTGCCCCTTGGTGTGTGAGGGCCTCCGCTGGGTCGGAACAAAGGCCTGGGGCGCGCGGGCGCCGGCGTGTTTGGGCCTGGCATGACTTTTTCCAATGATCTGTTTATGACAACGGCAGGGAAGAGCTTAGTGTGGAGACGCTGACTCAGCCTGAGCTGGGGCGGGGGCCGGGCGGGGCTGGAGAGAGACAGGGACAGAGAGGGACAGAGGAACCCAGAGGGAGAGGGAGAGGGAGAAGCAGAGAGGGAAGGACAGAGACATGTAGAGAGACAGACAGAGGGCAGTACACCTGGCACACACACATGCACGCGCTCACGCATGCCCTCACACACGTACACACATGGCCTCACACACACGCACACACGCACGCACGCACGCACACACATGCCCTCACACAGATGCACACAGGCACGCATGCACGCACACACACCCTCACACACATGCACACATGCACACGCATGCCCTCTCACACATATGCACACACGTGTACACAAGTGCACATGCACACATACATGCGCATTGCACACACACAGTCAGCACCCACTCAGGCTGCACCAGGCCAGGACCATGGGGCCCAGGGACCAGGCCTGCTCGGAGATGGGCAACATGAACAAAAGCAGCCCACACGCACCCCACACTTTGATGTTCCTCCTGGTCCTGAGCCGCCGCTGCCTCAGCTCACCCACGTAGGACCCCGTGAGACGCATGCTGCTATCACCTTCGTTCAAGGTGCAGAATTAGGCGCAGGGTGTGAGGCAGCCTGCCCAGCCCTCCCTGGCCAGAGCTCCCCTTGGTCCCGGGGGTCCAGGCCAGGATTGCAGCAGGGCAGGCAAGCTAGGGCTCTGGGCTTCTGATCCTTCAGCTGCACAAGCAGGGACTGGGGCCGAGCTGTGGCCTGGAGGCCTCTCTGCCCGTGCCACGGTCCCTGCCTCCACCCCGATGTCCCCAGCCTGAGCTCAGTGTGTGTCAGGGATGCAGATGCCAGCCTAGCTCAGGCAGGGAGTTGCCCCCTGTGACTGAGCGCTGGCTGGGGTCAAAGGGGAGGCGGGGGTGTGGACAGTCACAGGGGCCACGTGGGGCCCCGCCTGGGCCCTGAGCTTCTAGTCCGGCTCCTGTGCCCAACGGCCACTGCGAGGCCTATCTCGACCAAGGCCCCCAGCCTGGACATGGGCACTGCCCCAGCTGGGCCGGGTAACACCAGGAGCTGCGGATGTAGCCCGGGGATATGTCCTCACCTACATCAGTAAACTGGGGAGGGGAGACAGAACTTCCCCATCCAGCTCTAGGCTGTGAAGAGCCTGGGGACGAGTTAGGGCAGGGGGCAGACAGGGGCTCAGATGACCAAGGAGCTCTGCAGCCAGCCATGCCCATTGTCCCGGCCTCAGGGACCCACCCCACTCTGTACCCCCCCCCCACCTCAGCCCCAGTAGCCCTCCTCTGACCTATTCTTCAGGAAAATCTATCTCACAAGCTCCCCTGCTAGAGGGGTTTTAAAGAACCCGAGACACTAGGCCTCATCCCGTGGGAATGGGGAAGCTGAGGCCTGAGGAGTGAGGGTCTCGGCCAGGTCATGGAGCAGAAGCCCCAGTTCCACGGCGAGTTGGCCCTGGGAGGTGGGGGCTGGGCAAGGCTGGGACATCTTCTCGGTGCCAGGCTTGAGTTCCTCCCTGCCCCTCACCTCCCTCCCGCCATCCCTGACCACCTTAAGCCACCTGCGGCCGAGACAACTCCTTCCACTTGATCCTGTCCATCCCCCTGGTAACACCCCCACCAGCTGCCCTCACTTGCACTGGGGGCCCTTCTGCACTCCCTTTTTTTTCTTTTTTTCTTGAGACAGAGTCTCGCTCTGTTGCCCAGACTGAAGTGCAATGGCACG
>PVKP010044735.1:0-16550 GCA_004027715.1 Plecturocebus donacophilus | reverse complement strand
TCGCCTCCCGATGCACCTGAACAGCCCATCCCAGGTATTTGTGGGCCAGATTCACCATTCACCCAGGAAGGAACACAGTAAGGAGGAAGGAAGGAAGATTCGCTTTAAAAATGTGGACAACTCCTCTGCTCTGGGCCGGATCTCCAGGCTCATTTGCAATGAGTTCTAAGGATACACAGGGAAGAGGTTCTCGTTTAAGAAAGAAGGAGTGAGGGGAAGTGGGAGGGGGAGGTACATAGTGTGGTGTATTGCAAAAAACATCCCTTCTGCATAGAAATCCACAGGCTGGCTGCGGTCACTACAGTTCTTTGTCAAGGCCTGCAGAAGATATCTTCTTTAGATGGGCACCAGGGAAACGCTGCCTATCTGGAGCTGCTTGATTTGTTCTCTAGGTTAGATATTGATTTTTCTTTCAGTGGAATAGCAAAGGCATGAGAGCATGAAGGAGAGAGAGAGAGGTGAGTTCCCTTCCCCCATCGCTGGCACACAGTGATGTGTCAGAGCAACTGTAAGCAACTCCTTATCTTTTACAGGAGATGAGAAATTGAGCCGGGGACTCTCCGGTAGTCAGATAGCTGTTAGAACCACAGTGCACTATGACTGTGAGAAACACATTAACCCCCGTCTTATCACTGTCTCCAGTCACATACAGCCTTCTTAGGGCATTGATAACCATATTAAAATCATCCACTTGTAGTTTCAAT
This sequence comes from Plecturocebus donacophilus, assembly GCA_004027715.1. Lineage (NCBI taxonomy): Eukaryota > Metazoa > Chordata > Mammalia > Primates > Pitheciidae > Plecturocebus > Plecturocebus donacophilus. The sequence continues at coordinate 15,846 of PVKP010044735.1, read as the reverse complement.
ATTGGTGAAAGCACAACTATATTTAGATTTGATTTTTCTTCCCTAGTCCTCACCCTCCTCAAACTCTCATCTTCCTTATTTCCTTAAGTTTCTCAAAAATTATGCAAATTGTTAAACATATTCATCAGAATATGTTTTTCATATCAAGATACATCCATATGAAGTAAAGGTTTTGACTGAGCTGATCCAGTGATTCAGCTTCTCTGATCGGGAGAAATTGCTTCTGTGTAAGAACTAATACCCACCTGGTTTCAAACCTCAGCCACTGGCAAATATGTCACAGCAAGAGACATTTCTTGTTTCTTTGACAGATTGGCCCAAGGCTAAAATTTAATCTAATATGTCAAAAGTACTAGGTGGGGAGAAAAAGCAGAGAAACACTATTCCCACTCAGATTTTTATAGTCAACCTTGTTTGAAAGTAGTGTGGGTATCGGTTGAACCTGATAAGTAGTAATGGTCCACATTGTTAAATGAAACAATAAAGAACCTTTATAGACCTCCAAATGTATTATTTTCAGTGGTAAAATATTCACACTAAAAGACAGATGTGGGGATTCACAAGCAAAAGAAAAAAAAAAAAAAGAAAATCTAGTAACAGACCTTATACCTTTCATAAAAATTAACTATGAATGGACCATATACCTATATGTAAAACATAAAATGATAAAACTGCTAGAAAATAATGTAGGAGAAAGTCTAAATGACCTTGGTTCAGTGATGACTCTTTAGATACAACACCAAATATACAATCCATGGAAGAAATAATTGAAAGGCTGAACTCCATTAAAACTAAAAACTTCATCTCTACAAAAGACATTGTCAAGAGAATGAGAAGACAAGCCACAGCCTGGGAGAAAATATTTGCAAAAGACACGAATGATAAAGGATTTGCAATCAAAATATACAAAGAACTCTTAAAACTCAACAATAAGAAAACAAGCAACTCTATTAAAAACATATTTCGGCCAGGCGTGGTGGCTCACGCCTGTAATCCCAGCACTTTGGGAGGCCAAGGTGGGTGGATCACGAGGTCAAGAGATCGAGACCATCCTGGTCAACATGATGAAACCCCATCTCTACTAAAAATACAAAAATTAGCTGGGCATGGTGGTGCACGCCTGTAGTCCCAGCTACTCGGGAGGCTGAGGCAGGAGAATTGCTAGAACCCCGGAGGCAGAAGTTATGGTGAGCCAAGATCGCACCATTGCACTCCAGCCTGGATAACAAGAGCGAAACTCCGTTTCAAAAAAAAAAAATATTTCACTAAAGAAGGTATAAGGTAGTAAATAAGCATACCAAAAGATGTTATTAGGAAATCATGTTATTAGGAAAATGCAAATTAAATGAGATACCACTACAGACCTACTAGAATGGCCAAAATCCAGAACACTGACAACACAATACTGCAAAGATGTGGAACAACAAAAACTCTCATTAATTCCTGGTGAGACTGTGAAATGGGACACTTTGGAAGACAGTTTGGTAATTTCTTGCAAAACTAAACCTAGCTTTACATATGATGTAGCAATGGCCTTCCTTGGCATTTACCCAAATAAGTTGAAACATGTCTACACAAAGCCTGCACAGGGATGTATATATGCAGCTTTGTTCACAATTGCCCAAACTTGGAAGCAACCAAAATGTCCTACAGTAGATGAGTGGATAAATAAACTGTGATACACACATACAGAGGAATATTAATCATCTCTAAAAGAGACATGAGCTATTAAGCTATGAGAAAACTTAAATGCATGTACTAAGCAAAAGAAGCCAGTCTGAAATGACTACATACTCTGTGATTCCAACTATATAACCTTCTGAAAAAGGCAAAACTATGGAGACAGTAAGATGATCAGTAGTTGCCAGGGGCTGCGGTCAGGAAGGAAACATAGGTGGAGTACAGAGGATTTGTACGGCAATGAAACTACTCTCTATGATACTATAATGGTGGATACATGCCATTATACATTTGTCAAAACTCATAGAATGTACAACACCAAGAGTGGACCCTAATGTAAACTAAGGACTCTAGGTGATAATACTGAGTCAGTGTAAGTTCATCAGTTGTAACAAATGGACCACTTTGGGTGAGAGATGTTGACAATCAGGGAGGCTGTGCATGTGTGAGGGTGGAAAATATATGGACAATGTCTGTATCTTTCACTCAATTTGGCTGTGAACCTAAAACTGCTCTAAAAAATAAAGGGCATATAAAAGAAAAACAAAGCTAAGATGTGGTGGAAATATGATGAAATTCCTTCCTATGGGAGGGAGAAAGGAAGATGGGAAAGGAAGTAGAAAAATGTACCAATCAGATTTAAAAGCTCAACTTACTGCTCTCTTGATGCTGCAATGATGCACTCATGGCGCTAACCCCTTGTCTCTTCTTTGGTTGGCGCTAGTTTCCATGTCACCATCAATCCTTTTCTTTTTGTTCTCACTTTCTGTTCTTTCCTGTCCTCTCTTTACTTCTTCTTCCTATTTGCACTTGTCTCATGCTGCAGGGACACATCTAGGTTCCCAATCCCCACAACCTTTCTAGTTGGATGCCCTTCTGGATCTGGTTTCTGGACCCTGAACTTTCTGACCACACTATAATTAAGAACCTTGGTCATTTTTCTGACTCTAAAGCAAGCACCTCCTGAGAGGGTGGAGCAGTATTGAAGCTATCGTCCTCACTACTTACATCCAAGAAACACTCTCTACATATGCACAAATCATCAGACAGTATTCAAGAAAAAAAATAGCAATTTTCAAAAAGAATACCTACATTGTGCTTGTCTTCAGATCATCCCCCTAATTAATTCCATAAACTCTTATTGAAGTACTGAGGACATGGTTGTTGACCTTGGGGAGAGGAGAGTTGTCTTTCTGACATGGAAGATAAACTTGTCCTCAAATAATTGAAGTTCAGTGTGCTTAGTTCAACGTTGGAGAAATATTCAGAGAAGGATGATTACAAAGAACATAATCAGAATTGCATAGCAACGATAAAGAAAAGAAAGAGTTCCCAGAGGAGGAGTATTTCAGAAGAATCTAGAAAGAAATGACAGTCCAGCTGAGAAGACAGCAAAGATTCAAAAGCAGGAAGGTACTGCAGTGCTGCAAGACATGTGGTGCTCCTCAGGCAGGTGCAAAGAGGGTATGGCAGGTATGAGGCTGGGCAGCAAGAAGAGGCTGGCTTGGGAAAGGCCTTTTAGACCACACTAAGGGATCTGGCCATCACTCTGCAAGAAACCTTTGGAGGATTTTAGCAGAAAGTGAAAATGGTGCTTTCTGGATGGTTGTCCTGGTGGTGGGAGGAAAGAAGTCCTGAATAGGAAAGTGGATAGAGGAAGGCCTGTAAGGAGGTCAACTCAGGAGGCCTCACAAGGATGAAGCAGCATTGCTGGTTTAGAGGAAAGGAGGGAGTTGAGAAATATGGAGAAAGTGAAAATCAATAAGATGTTTTCTTGGAGAATAGAAAGTAAGGAAAAACAAGGAATCAAGGATGCACTGAAATGTCTGGCTCAGGTGGCTAACCACATGGCTGTATTGTTAACCAAAATACTGAGTATGGGTGCAGAAGGGTGTGGACATTGCAAGAAGATGGGAGATGCCAGTCTCTACCATAAGTAGTTGTTCATGGGATGAACTGATGCAATGCCAAAGAGCAATATCTTGGTGAAATACACTTTTCATGTACAGTGTGTTATGTCCATATAGCAGGAACAACCCAATCTGCAGAATCATGGGCTCCAAGTGCTAGGCACCATTACCTTAGAGCTTAACCTCACCCTGCTCCCTACTGACAAAAGCTCCAGTCTCCTCTTCTACTGTGGGTGGTGGCCAAAACCTTCAGCATTCATGCTCCCACTTCAGGTCGGAGAGTCATGTAGACGATATGTCTGGTTTCTCACTTTCTCATTTCCGATATGGAAATAATAATGGCCATCACTCCACCCACCTGCTGCCCTTCTAGCTTGATAGATATTTTGAAAAGATAAATTATCGAATGCATTGACCTTACCTTGTATTTTGACAGTAAACATGTTAATATAAACCCACCTAAGAGATTAAGAATGAAGGCCTCCATTTCAAATCAGGTTGCCTTTGGTGACACTCATTCTCTCATAACTTATTTCCTGCTAATAGTGCATAATCACAGATTTTATCTCCAAAATGTCTTTCTCATACATGCCACCATAGCTAATACCTTAGGCTGTTGTATAAATTAGAAATAATTATATAGCATTTGTCACTTGACAAGAACTATGCACTATGCTACACAGTTATAGGTGCTATCTCACTCGTCCCTTACAACATCATCACAACAATGTTAAGTATCCCTAATTTACAGTTAAGGAAGGTATATCTCCAACATGTTAATTAAAATTCCTAAGGTCTCACACTAAGTAAATGGGACAGCCAGGATTTATACCCAGATGGACTAACTCTCCTAGTCATGAGACTATACTTCAATCAGATGGGAAGTCACTGACTTCAAAACTGTCCAAGAACGAGAAGAACTTCATTTCACTGGTTAAAACCTAAAAGCATCCGGTAGCTTTTTCTTTTCGCTGAAGTTGCCTTAACTCTCCCTGCTTAGAAATGCACAGAACATTGAGGCAGAGAATGTTTCAAAGAGCCCTCAGATGTGCTATGTACCTTTAGACAGTGCAATTTTTACTTTTAAGAAAATAACAAGGACACTTTCATCTATAACTTCCTCCAGTGGTCAGATTTCAATGTGTGTATGTGTATGTGTATGCACACACAGTGAAATACGACTCCCAACTTTTTATCTGCAAGGAGCTGCCATTAAATGCAAGCTGACAGGAGAGGGAAGAAGGCATAATCACCTGCTATCTATGCTTTTTTTTTTTAACCAGCCAAATGGGGCCATCATCTAAGCTGAGATTAATCCTGGCACCCAAAACCTACAAAGAAAAGTTTCTTTCCTCAGGAGACACTTTAATCAAGACGCTGTCCGACGTCAGATAGAAATCTCAGAATATTAGGAAACTATTGCAGTGTGAAGCCTCAATTTGATCAAATGCAGTGCCCCTCTGCTCCCAGTCCCCATCTTGAAAACTGGCATTTGCTTTCTGATTTTCTTTCCCTTTCAATTTGCCTTCCTGTCAAAGGGATCACTCCTCCTAACCCCCTTTCCTGTAGTACCATCTGATTGAATTCCATTCAGAGCTCCTGGTGGTCCTGTTCTCCAAGCCTACTTGAGGGAGCCCCTTTGCCTGTTTCATGCCATCCATCTCTATGGGCAAATGAAAGTGTGCTGCAAAATGCAGCACCACTCCTTTGGACCTTATTAACACATGTTCCGAGGGAATGGGCTTCAAGGGAGGAGGCATTAAGCATCTAAACCACACACTGAGACAGCAAAGACTCCAAGAGCATGGCAGACTAGTGATAAAAATCAGATAACTGACATAAAGCCAGGCAGTACACAAAAGGCCAAAGGAAGCTTTTCAACTTACATTTTGTGTTGATATCACATTTGTTCCTGCCTAGCAAAGATACGTCCTGAAATAGAAAGGTGTCGGAGAGTTTGTATGCTTCCTGGCATCTCTAGATTCAGCTGAACTGAAGCCAGAAATAATATCATAAAACTAATTTAGCCATCACACCAATAGGACTCCTCAGCCAATAGACAGACTGGGTAATTACATGTTTCCTATAATTTCTGACACTTGACTAGTTTCAGCAAATGGCACTTCTAAATATACAACTCTTTGTTGCAGCTACCTCTCTACATCAGCTTTTCATCAAGCAAAAGAAATTGAACAAACAGGTAATTGCAAAGATGAAAAATCCAAGTCATTTCATCAGAACAATCTAAATTAATTGACTTACCCTACCCTCCCACCTCCAAAAGTCCAGTGACCTAGGTGATCAGGAAGACAAGATGATCAAGCCACAGGTTTATAAAGTCCAGACGAGTGGTACCATCTCAGGGCAGTTGCTTCACCCCTGGGCTCTCTCCTATAAATGAGGAGGTTGAACTAAAGATTCTCTGCAGTTATGTCTTGTGTGGTAATTAATTCCCTGTGAGACACCACCATGTCCCATTCAATTGCTTGTGTTTCTCTATTATGTGTATTGAGGCAGAAGGAGTTCTGTGACCGCTTATGTTGCTTCTGCATTGGATCTGCTGAGACCATACAGAGGGATACCCAATATTTTCAAGTGTCTTCTAAAGTAAATTTCAGTTCATACTTCTAGTCACACACACTACAAACAGTTAAGGAAACTGTTAAGGAATGTACATCTCCAAAAGTTCTTGTTTAGTAGAAAAGCTCATGTGTTAAGATAAGAGTCAAGCTGAACTGTGAAAATGCCAAAATCTCTGGCCAGCCTGGAAGGGCATCTTCCCTACTGGAAGATGCATGCCCAGCAGAATTTTCCCCACCTTTCATATAAAGAATAAATGGGTTACATAAAACTGAAGAAAAAACAGCCAATAGAATAAGTAAACATTTTTCTTGTCCAATAACCTGAGTAGAAAATGGTGTGTGGTAAAATATTGTTCTAATTTATAAGTGACCCTTAAATAAGTCATATTTACTGACAGCTAATATGCCAAGCACTGCTCTAAGGACCTGCTTTCTTAATTCATTATAGCAATGAATAATGAATGAGGAGGGGACTGTTGCTATTCTACTTTATGGATGGAAAAACTAGGGCATAGAGAAGTTAAACATACTAGTAAACAGGTAGTAAGTGGAGGAGGTGGGACTGGAACCTAGACATGCAGGTTTCAGAACGTGTATACTCATGACACTATCCTGGCTATTGTCGAGACATTATTATACCCTTAAGAAACAATGACAAGACTACAGCCTAATGTGGAAAGCTTCCCATAAGTGCATAAGGCAGATCTCCATTAGGAGTGTGTATGCTTATGTCAAAGTTTCTGTATATTAATGACTACATATTTGAATTAGGGGCTGAATAGCAATAAGCACACCTACAGCAAGGAGAGGCAGAATGTCTCTGAATCTCAGGCTAAAGGAAAGGAGTAAGGATTAGGAGAATAAGGATCTAGGACAGTGGAACCAGCCAAGAGAAGTGGACAGTTATACAGATCTTAAGTTCAAATCCTGGATCATTCACTTACCAGCTATATAAACTCTGGTTATATTGCTATATGGCACACTGCCCTAAAACTTAGTATCTTAGTACAACATTGATTTTGCTCATGGCTCTGCAACTGGGGCCAGACCCTGCAGGGACAACTTATCTGTGCCCCACTAAGCTTCAGACTGGAGGCAGATATCTTTGGAAGGTTTGTCTATCAGTACAGGGTGTTAGTTAGCTGGGACCTCAGCCAGAGCTGTTGCCCAGAACATCCACACGTGGCCTCTCCATGTGGCATGAGCTTCCTTACAACATGGTGGCTGGGTCTCAAAGATAAGTATTCCTAAAGGGAGAGAAAAGGCTAGAAAAAATGTTACCTTTTACTGATATTACCTGAAAATGCAGCATCATTTCCACAACATTCTACTTGTTGAAACAATCATAAAGACCAATCAACTTTCAAGAAGAGAAAAAAATATACTTCACCTCTGGGTGGGAGAATAACCAGATTCGGGATGTGCCTATGCTGGGGGGAACATTGCTGTGGTTATATTTTGAAGCTACCATCTTGTCATACTTGGTTAATTACTGAAGCTTCTGAGCCTCAGTTTCCTTGCCTGAAGAACAAGGATAATACAGAGGTTAGCGCTAACGTATGTCATGTGCTTGCACAGAGTAGGTGTTCAACAAAATGTCTCAGCCCAAATTTGGGATCAGGCCTGGGGAAGCAGAAACGACCTATTGCTCCTACAAGGGTTGCTGAATTTCTCAGTGACACACCTGTAACTGGACAAGAAACACAATTGTTTGAACTAGAATAAGGTCAAAGGCCAAAACACTCATCCTATAGGCCCTTCCTAACTCCCTTTGGGACTTCTCACCAGGACACTGTCAGGGAGGCGTCAGCTCAGTTAATTTCTCCCACATTATTACATCTTTGTTAGGCCTTTTAGACTGGATATAAACAATAAGTAACTAAAAATGATGAGTTAAACACTAGGATTTAGAAGGAATCTTGATTTCATTTTTGCATGTTTACTTACGTGAATAAAAAAGCACTTTATAAAAAGCCCTGACAGCAAAACAGCCTGGTTGGGTTGTTCCCAGAATCTAGTATGCTCTCCAAATAAGTTTTGAGCCTGGGATAGCATAGTGGCTCACAGCATACCAGATTAAAAGATTTAAAACACTAAAATCTGGTGTGATAAACCTAACTTAGATTCACAAATCCCCAAAAGAAAAGCATTGGTTGTAAAGACAAGTCCATGATCTTTTGGGGTAACACCATGACAGAAAGGTACAAATGAAATCTGAGCAGATGAGGCCTCCTGAAAAATCCAGATGTGATGGAAATCGCATTTCTGTACCTAGGTTAGTGGTAGGGATTCCTGGAAGGTTCCCTCTGCTGAGTTTTCTCATAGATCCCAACTTGCCATTTCTTCTGTAAGTGGAAAATGGGAAAGAAAAGCAAGACAAATGGATAAAAACGCACTCTGTCTCAAGACAGTATTCATAAGGAGCCCTCTACAAAGAATTTCTTCAAAAGAGAGAGATGAAAGGGGGTCTGGTTTTCGCTGGCATTTGAGCTGGCATTTGCAGCATTACCGTATGACTTCGAACAGGGCATGAGCAGCTCTTTGATTGCCAAAGAACAGTTGCACCTCTGTCAGAACGGCCCTCATGACTCATGCGGCTTAGCGGCAAAGCGAGGGATAAGAGCAGATGTGAGGGGAAGATCACAGCAGAGGGAAAGTAGTTTGAATACCAAAAAAAGAACACACACAGAAAAGAGCACAAAAGAAGCGTGAGCATGAGGAAAGGGGAAAAGGACAAATTATTTGGTAGTCAGCACTGCGGCACAGCACCTGTTGCCTTTAGAGACAACAGTACATCCAGGAAGAAATGTATTGTTCTTTCTTGATCATAAAACTAAACGACTGCCTAGAAAGTGTGTCTAGGCTTTCTCTTCTGTCGCCCTCATGCAGCAGAAGCTTGATCTATATTGCAGAGTGTGGGAAACTTATTCACATATTATTAGTTTGAAAATTAACACTTCAATAGCACTTACTACGTGCCAGGTACGCTGCTAAATTCTACCTAAATGAAATCATTTAATCTTCTTGGCAACCTGAGAGATGGGCAAGAAAACTGACAACCTTTTCTCTTTCAGTGACTCATCACAGCTATCCTTATCTCCATCCTTCACCACTGCATTAGCAACTACTATTTTTTTAGCCCTTACTATATCAGGTGCTTCTTACACCATCATACATACCTCATCATTTTAGTCCTTACAACAAGGATGAAAATGCTTTGGGCACTATTTTCATTTCCATTGTCAATGAAACGTTAATATGATCATTTTACAATGAGACTTAGAAAGGTTAACCTACATAAAGTGGTAAAATGAATGGAAAGTTCAAGGAAAACCCTGTTTAGCCTGTCCTCAGAGCTGGTGCCCAGAACCACCATGACTCCCATATAAGGCAATAAACAATTCATTGGCACTCTGGTGTATTTGGCAATGTGAGAAACTCTGGTCCTAAGGAATTTCATCAGAGCCATAAAGTTTCCTGCTACTTCCAATCTTTGGTGGGTGGGCTCCCAGACACCAGGCATTAAATCATAGGATAATAGAGCTCCCCATCTCCATTCCACCCCCATTATATCAACAACAAAACTGAGGTACAAAGAGCTAACGAAAGTCAGAATCAGTATTCAAAAACCTTATGACCTCAGTCTACCACCCTCTTTCAAGAAATTCCTAGCCCAGAAAAATGGAGCTATATAAAAGCAGTCAATTTTTACTGGATGTTTACATCTTCTCTGAATGACAAAGCACAGGACACAGGACTGGAACATCAATTTTGTCCCTATTTACATTGCTAATAGTATTAGAGGTCTTTTACTGTTCCATTTACTGACTGGTCTTAGAAAAGAATCTATTCTGTCCTCTGTGGATAAACCTCACTTGATCAAATGACTTCTGCAAACTCCAGAAATCTTCTTAATTGCATTAAAATTAGTTCTAAATTACCAGAAAAGTCTACTTGAAAATGTTTGCCAATTATTTTATTTCCAGATGGCAGACAACCACAAATCAAATCGAGAACGTATGCTGACATCTTTTAGTATCAATCCCATATTTGGCCACAATCAACTGAATAATCCCTCAGAAAATGTATTCATTTGTTTAAAGAAAACCAACAGCACTAACTGTGTACACTTTAAACCCTATGTAATGACAGAAAGTGAGTGGTACACAAGACAAGTTAGTTGCCCAGTCCCCAAGGAGCTGCCTATATCACAAAGAGGACAGATATGTCCATTCATACAGCAGATAATCAAAGATCTTTAAGCTTAGAAACCCTAAGAACAGGGATGTGAAAAAAGATGGAATTCAAAGATCTCTTTCTAATTCCATCAGCTGGCTAATAATCAAATGGCCACTTACCAAAGTGATTTGAAATTGCAGAATCTCCTCATCTGCCTTCAGAATTAATGCTCAGGATAATGAATGCCCAGTTCTTTCAGGTGTTTAATTACTGAAGGGACTTACTTTCCAAGAGAGAGACTAGACAAACTCAGGAAGTGACATGGAATCTTAATGAGATGAATCTTGAGATGTCATGTAATTCAACTCCATCTTCAGGCAAGACTTTCATTTTTAAAGACCTCAGGGAGAGAAACTTGACAACCTTCTTTGTTGACAGTTTTGACAACCCTCAAAAGGGTATGCAGCAGTAGCTCTTAAAGTATGCCCTCTGTCATGGTCCTTATGGTCCCTCATGGAAGCTTGACAAAAGAACACTGTGTGTTTATCCTGCATCTAAGACTGAGGTTTTGGTCCTCTTGGGTCTGGAAGACAGTCTGCCTCTGCATCCAGAGGGACTGATGATTGTGAGGACCAAACCAGCGCTAAGAAGCCATTGTTATTTTGGTGGGGTGAGATGGAGTGGGCCCCCTAGAGCAGGCGACAGTAGCTGAATCTTAACATTTGGTAATAATGAACATCTGGATAATTCTTAATTTGCAAAGTTATTTGACCTAGGTAATGTGACACCTAAGCTCCTGCTCCTTCTATATTCACTAGCATTTTAGAAAATAAACATAATTTCTACCAAAAGAGGGATTCAAAACGTTAGTAAGTCCATGCTAAGTATAGCTGATGTTCTCATCCATGTGGACAACAACAAAACACACACGTCCCAGTGTTGGAGACATTGCTGTCTTTATCCTCCTTGTTCCCCTTCACCTCTGAGAATTCCAGCGCTATCCTTACTTCCTTGTGCATTAATAACGGGCTGCCCTCCCCACCCACAGGACACCAAGCATGAACTGGGAGAATGGTCTACAACACCCTCTCCTTGAGCAGAAGAGAGGACCCTCAAAGAATAATACAGAGGTCGTTGGTAATTTTCTTGCCAAACCACTTTCCTATCTATGATTCCTTTAAATTTTGAGTTTTATAGAGAAGGTGCCTGATGAGACATGAAGAAACTAAATACCTGCCGAACGTCACAAAGAAGTTAAAGGTAGAAACAAACATATGAAAAAAAGCTCATCATCACTGATCATTAGAGAAATGCAAATCAAAACCAAAATGAGTTACCATCTCATACCAGTCAGAACAGTGATTATTAAAAAGTCAAAAAGCAATAGATGCTGGCGAGGCTGTGGAGAAATAGAAATGCTTTTACACTGTTGGTGGGAATGTAAATTAGTTCAATCATTGTGGAAGACAGTGTGGCAATTCCTCAAGGATCTAGAATCAGAAATACCATTTGACCCAGCCATTCCATTACTGGCTATATACCCAAAGGAATATAAATCATTCTACTATAAAGACATGTGCACATGTATGTTTATTTACTGCAGCACTATTTACAATAGCAAAGACATGGAACCAACTCAAATGCTCATCAATGATAGACTGGGTAAAGAAAATGTGGCACATATACACCATGGAATGCTACACAGCCATAAAAAAGAATGAGATCATGTCCTTTGAAGGGACATGGGTGAAGCCAGAAGCCATCATATTCGGCAAACTAACACAGGAACAGAAAACCAAACGCCGCATGTTCTCACTCATAAATGGGAGTTGAGCAATGAGAACACATGGACACTGGGAGGGGAACAACACACGCCAGGGCCTGTGTGAGGGTCACAGGGAAGAGGGGGAAGAACGTTAGGACAAAATACCTAATGCATGCAGGGCTTAAAACCTAGATGACGGATTGATAGGTGCAGCAAATCACCATGGCATATGTATACCTGTGCAACAAACCTACACATTCTGCACATGTATCCCAGAACGTAAGGTAAGATAAAAAGAAAAGAAAAGAAAAAGAAGGAAGGAAGGAAGGAAGGCAGGCAGGCAGGCAGGCAGGCAGGCAGGCAGACAGGCAGGCAGGCAGGCTGAGAAGGATCTTAAACCCAGGTATCTTCACTCTGCAACACACTGGCCAACAACACAATTTAGTAAGCACTTGTGGAAAGGCTACTGTGATCCAAGTCTCTAAAGCTTACAAGGAGACTCATTCATTTATTTAAGAAACCTTTACTGAGTACCTATAAGGCACCAGGCACTGCTAGGGGCATTGAAAATACAACAGAAAACAAAACAGTTCTGCTATTAGTTTGGTGCAAAAGTAATTGTGGTTTTTGCCATTTAGAATACTTCGGAGCTAAGTACGATGAAACTAAGATGCTTGTAGGGGAAGAGAGACAAATATATTCAAAGAAGATCCAATGCCCTTGCATTTCCATTTCTACCTTGAACAATCCCGACTCTAAATTACAAAGGCCAAAACTGGATATAATATTCTAGTCGTAGTTTCACTGTGCAGCAGAATTTCTAGATATATCCAATATCATGCTTGCCTCTTTGGCACACAGACTAGATTTCATTCTGATGCCTGTTTGTCCATTATTTATCTTCAGCTCTTTTTTATGCAGTCTTGATAGAGTGGCCCATCTTGTATTTACAGCCTGTTCCTATTAAATTTTATTGTTCATTTATGGACACTTATACAACCAGCCAAGGTCTTGGTCTAAACTGACCGACTTCTAGAGCCCTTCTCTGAGACCCCTAGCCTGAAGTCATCTGGGAAGTTAATGAGTATAGAGACCTTATAAATCAGCACAAAGTTCCTGTGGATTTTTTTTTTAATTTATAGTGGACTAAAAGATAGTCACAATTACTTTCCCACTCCTCTCAATACAAGGTGGATTGGTTTCTCCTTCTCTTGAATCTGGGTTGTCCCTGTGCCTTGCTTTGACCAATAGAATGCTTAGAAGTGATGATCTGGCACTCCTGAGCCCAGGTCTTAAAGGAACCATTAGCATCAGCTTTCTCTTTCTTGGAAGTCAACTGCCAAGTGGTACAGAGGCTCAGGCTAGGCTGGGCACGGTGGCTCACACCTGTAATTTCAGCAGTTTGGGAGGCTAAGGCAAGCGGATAATTTGAGGTCAGGAGTTCAAAACCAGCCTGGCAAAAATGGCAAAACCCCGTCTCTATTAAAAATACAAAAATTAGCCTGGTGTGGTGGCGCACATCTGTAATCCCATCTACTCAGGAGGCTGAAGCACGAGAATCACTTGAACCTAGGAGGCAGAGGTTGCAGTGAGCTGAGATGACACCACTGTACTCCAGGCTGGGCGACAGAGCAAGACTGGCCAAAAAAAAAAAGGAGGCTCAGGCTAAATTCCCAAATCATGAAACACCATTCAGAGAGGGTGAGAGGCTAACTATCTTGGATGTTCCAGCCTCAGCTGACCTCTCAGCTGAATACAGCACCTGGGTGACCTCAGCTACACAAGGTGAAACAGAAGAATCACCCAGCTAATCCTAGTCAACCACAGAATTACAAAAATAACAAATCACTGTTGTTATAAAGCACAAAGTTTTTGGGTAGCTGGCTACTCAGCAATAGAAAACTGAAATACATTCTTAAGTGCTCACAGAAGGAGGAATGCTGCGGAAGAAGGGAAGGAAGAGAGGCTAGCTGACCTTGCAACCACACTGCAAATGAGTTCTTAACTGTATTTTTTCTTTCATGCACCATGAAGCCTTTACCAGTAGTTTTCTAACATTGATCCTCAGAGATTGCTAAGAATTATCTGAGAAATTTAACTAAAATACAGATTTCTGACCCCTCTCTGTAGTAATCTGGACACAGTAGATCTCAAATGGGGCCCAGAAATCTGTATTCTTAGAAAACTCTCCAAGCAATTCCAACAAGCATGCATTTTTCATAATTTGGGCTCTTAACTATGAGTTACTTGAGGGTTGGAAGTAGGTTTATCCATCTACTTCTTCGCCTGGTACACTGTCTGGCATATATTAGAACAAAATTCAGACTTAAGGAATGGATAAATAAGTAAATGAGTAATTCAGGAAAGAACAGGGATATTTGTCCCATAGCCTATTCTGTTCCAGATAATCTGCCACCCACTTTCGCACCCACAGTTTCCACGACAGTACTGCCACGTGTGCCTCATTCTTCCTCCTCTTCCTTTTGTTGCTACCCAATAAGAAATTCTGTAGAGGTGGGAAGAGAATGGACACAGTGTTAGAAGGCGACAGGTGAGAGCTGTAAAGAGATACAGCATTAGGACTACGGAGGCATGCAAAAATGAACAAAACAAAGCAACACCACACAAATGAAAACTTGGCAAAGCCCTTGAGCTACTTGCCTCACTAAAACAGGCCCCTGCAACCTAGAAAATAAACCCTCATTTTCTCTCCTTACTTTCCTAGATGATTCTACTTTTGGGGGAAAGATGCTCAAATTCAAAGGCATTGTCAGTTCAGGGAGCGTGGAGGAAGGAAGGACTAGAGAAAAGGCAAGGGATATTTGACAGAGGAGGAGGACCAGCTGGACACCCGGGGCGATGGACGGGGACCACAGGGATAATATCTCGGCCAGGGCGATTTGCTTGCTTTTTGCACCACATTCTGTTCCTGTCATGCCGAGGAATCTCAGTCTAAGGCCTTCGAGACCTGCATTTTAAAACCCTGAAAACCTGAAAGGCTTCCTCTCCCACTTGGGCTCTCAATCTTCCCTGAATACAAAAGACTGAAAAAAAGTAAAGATCTTGAAAAACAGTCCCAAACCATTTCCTGCAGCCTAATTCATTCTGATCCACACCTACTCAAATTACATTGGTGGCTTTGTTCTCTGGCTGCTTTACTTACCAAATGACACAGCAAGTTCTCTAGGTAGAGGGAACAAACATACACAGAGAGCCATGCACAAAAAATAAACCAGGCTGAAACCAAAAAATGAACCAAGCTGAAACATATTTTACAGAAATTTAAAATGTCAAGCTCAAAATGTAGGTGTTTCCAAAAGCCCTCAGAGTTAAGAAAATCTACTCAAAACATTGATATCAAGTATCACAATTTGCATTTTATTATATGAGTCATGCATGTTTATGGCAGAAAAATAAGAAGGGTTAGTAAAAAAGAAAAATCTTCCATCATCTCACCATGTAAACATAACTATTGCTAGCATTTAAAAATATATACACACAGATTATCATCTTTATAGCTACATTTACAAAAATGTGACACTATACATACTTTTCTTCACTCAGTAAAAATATTTGAAGAACTTCCTAATTTAGATATGCATTATCATGCATTATCATCTTTAATGGCAGCATAATATAGTAGTTGAAATAGATTCTTTAAAAAAATTTGTTTTGTTGCAATACCAGAGGACACACACAAACACACACACAAATTTTCTTTCTTTTTTTT
>PVKP010044734.1:0-16544 GCA_004027715.1 Plecturocebus donacophilus | reverse complement strand
TTCCCCTCTCCCGACATTGGGAATGGCTGTGTTCCCATCTCCCCATGTAGGGAATGGCTGTGTTCCCCTGTCCTGACATTGAGAATGGCTGTGTTCCCCTCTCCCGACATTGGGAATGGCTGTGTTCCCCTGTCCTGACATTGGGAATGGCTGTGTTCCCCTCTCCCAACATTGGGAATGGCTGTGTTCCCCTGTACTGACATGTGAAATGGCTGTGCTCCCCTCTCCTGACGTCGGGAATGCCTGTGTTCCCCTGTCCTGACATCGGAAATGGCTGTGTTCCCCTCTCCCGACGACGCTGGGAACGCCTGTGTTTCAGCCTCCTGGGAGCTGGAGAGCCGGGTCTGGGGTCTGGTGCAAAGCGGTGGCTGTTCTGCTATCAGAGCAGCGGGACAGCTGAGGAGCACAGGAGGCCCCGCAGAGGCTCAGGGCCCAGGGACGGGCCTTCCGCACTGCCCTCTCAGCAGGGCAGTTACAAGTCGAGAGCCTTTTGGGTTCGTTTCTCTGGTTGCAACAAGCTGGAAGGTAATGGAAGAAGACGTCCTTTTCCCAGGCAAGAGCCACAGCTGAGAGACTCTCAGGGAAGTGGCAGCCTGGGTGACCGCAGGGCCCACGTTTCAGGAGTCCCTCGGGACGAGAGACAGCAAAGGCCTGCTTTGCGGAGTGCACAGTCATGGCTGGATTTAAACTGGTCAAAACCCTGTTCTTGGGGTTCAGGGAAGCCTCATGTCAGCCCCGTTGCTGAGGAAACTCGTCCTTTCGCATGGGGAAGGCTTGGAGACAGGCCCACGTGAGTGTGCAGGATTTACAGATGCGGGTGCTGGGGGTTCTGCAGCAGTTAGGGCTGCGTGGAAGCTCTGCAAAGAACTGGGCACGTTTTCTTAGCTGTGAAACTGTAGCCCTCGGTGTTCTCCAATAATTTTTTTTTTTTTTTTTTTTTTTTGCTAACAGGAACCTCAGAATTGAAGTTTGTGCTCCTGTCAGAAAATCCACTGAGCCCAGGCGCCTGAGGGGCCCTTCCTTGCACCCACCTCCCCGCTCGGCATTGATTGTTCCTTGGGTCATATTATATCCGAGTCTTTGGCTGTAAGTTGGTAGTCTAACATTCTAGAATACGGAAATACAAGAGAAAACGGGACCTTGAATCTGAGAACTGGGCTTGGGATTAAGAAGTCAGGGCTGGATTTCAGCACGTGGAAATCGAAGGACTCAGTGGCCTCCAGGCAGAAGCCGCTGCTGACCAGGACAGTCTGCTAAGGTCCCGGGTGGATGATTTGCTCCAAATTGTTGAGCATGAGACGCAATTAATTTCCTGATTACATGACCTTGTGAATACAACACCAGCAGTGTCCTGGAAAGTTACTTCAGGGAACATTTGGGCCCTAATATTTCGTTCATGAATGTCGTCGGTAGAATGACATCATGTCCATAGACTTGAGGAAACACGCAGGGGCTTGCAGTGCCAACGTGGAAAATTTCACCAAAGATCGATATTGATGCTTCACACAGGAGAGCAGAGTGTGAGTCGGGCGGGACAGGTTACGCTGTGGGACGAGCAGCTTGAAAATCTCAGTGATTTGAAAGAAAAATCATTATTTTTTGCCCTTGTCACTTACACATAAAATTCGACCTGGGAGCTCTGGTCTGTGGTGCCCCCAGGACTCAGGTGGCGGGCTTGGACGCTGTGGACACACAGGACTCTTGCAGGCTCAGAAGCTTCCAGTTGGAACTGATGCACTGGTGGTTTCTGTTTACGTTCCATGCCCTGGAGGAAGTCTCACGGCAGACGCTAGAGGACCAGCATGGGAGAGCTGTTCTAGTAATCAGGACACCTGCCGCAGCGCCCCACCTCCTGCAGGAAACAAAGACACCTGCCCACACGCCCACTCGAGAGTTGGCGACCAGCCTCGGCTGTGGGGTTCTTACAACGCGTGTTCCTGTTGGGGTTCTCCTTCCTGTCCTTCTGAGCTATGTGTGGATCACGACCCCCATACGTAGAGCCCAGGGACTGCCCACCAGTGCCAGGAAGTCTGTCTTTCAGAGAACTGGGAAGATCGCCTTCCACTTTACCCCTGTCTGGGAGACTGTAAACATGGGTTCCACCGTCTCGGACAATGAGACAATTCCTAGTCTTTGCCTGTGGCTCCTCTAGGTATGTAGCTGCTGTCAGCTTCTGGAAACACTCAGAGCGAGGGCATTGCTTTGGCGGGATATGCGGGGAGATCGGCAGGGAGGGGAGATCCCAGAGGCAAGGAGGAGGCTTTCCTCTCCCCACACTGGGGACTCAGTTTCTCGCCCCAGGGTCCTGGTTGTGTCTGGCATCCCAGGAGAATTCGAGGGAAGCTGTTGTGTCCACCTGCGGTGTGCAGAGACCAGCTGCAGAGTGCATTATGCATCATTTAGACTCTGCGGGCTCAGGTGAGAACCCAGCTCTGCCATTGCTTTCTGGATGACTTTGCCACCTCCATCTCCTCCTTTGAAAAGTGTGGGAAATGGTGCTTTTCATCAATCCCGAGTCACCGTGTGTTGTGGCCTAAACAGCAGTGTTTTCTTTTCTCAGTGGCACATAGCATACTGCTGTGTTTTTCAACAGATGCCATCTTAGACGCAGTGAACTCCAGCGATGGCTGTTTCAGAGGCTGTTAGGATAGTGAAGTGAAACAATGTGAATGGGGTGTTTTGTGAGCCTCCATACTGCAAAAATGCTAGCCATTATTTTATAGCAAGAATTGCTTGAAATGTTTCTTTCTCTCAAATTTATGAAAAGATTAGAAAATAGTTCTAAAAATTAAAAATGGTTCTGGGCAGAGCGGCTTACATGATGGCAGCAAAAATGTGCAGATTCATGGGTCCCACCACATGCGCTTGGCATGGAGAGAGCGAGGTGTGGAGGCCAGTGATGCCAAGAATGCCCTGTGAGCCACTCTGGGTGCAGCCTCCACGGCCGGCAGGCAGTGACACCGTGCTTCCCTCTCCCGCTGCTGACGTTCACGCTTCCTGTGCCCACGTGCTAGAAGCTCACTCTTCATGTCTCCTCTCAATTACATGTCTGTGGTGCTGGGACCGGGAAGGAAGTCAGTGCAACGGGCTGGATCTTCCCGGGGATGTGTTGTGTGTAAGGCTCGGGGGGCAACGATGGCCGTGAGAGTCGGACTCTCAGAGAAGCTGGGGATGACAGAGCCTCTCCACGGCTGAGTTCCTGTTTTCCAGCTGTGGATGCCAACCCTCCAGAGCTTCATTTGCTGTCTCCTTGCTGCTATGATCTGGAGTCAGCCATGCGTTCCACCTTGCCCAGTGGATTTTATTAAGTGCTGGATGTGAAACAAGCCAAATGCCTGTTTCACTTACTGCATTCCGGAGATTCGATGCCTTTGCGGGAATTTCCTCCCCAGGCCTGAAGGAAATGAACATCAGGAATGTCTGGAACCCTGGAAAGAACCAGGTTTCTGGAGGAAAATCACTGGTTTTAAGGAAGCAGCATCCTGGACCCTCGAGGCCCTGGGGGAGGCCGGCAGCACAGCTAGCAGGCGGGTGTGGCTGGAGGACGGCAGTGGCGTCTGCGGAATTCTGTGATGCCGGGTTCCCTCCCAGCCCTGGGGGCCACCTGGACACTTGTATTCTTCCCTTTTCCTTTCTGTTCTCCTTCAAGTCATCCCTACTTAAGCCAGCCCTCCAGTCCAGACCACATTCCAGCCCACCCGTGGTCCACTGTGGTTGGGCCTGCACCCGAGCTATGAGCACACACGCGCACTCTGGCAGCAGAAGCTTCCTCGGGGCCCAGACTCAGGCTGATGTTGCGTGTCGGGCTCGGCCGTGGTCCCGGCTGGGCTTCCTGGGACTCGCTGGTGGTGGGCTGATTGTGAAGCTGGAATGACTCTCAGAAGCTGGGCGTCGTTCCTTGTGGTTTTCCAAGTGTGGTCTCTGATGATACTCCACGTCTTAGGAGACATGCTGAGTATTACACTTACATTCAGGCAGCGTTAACCCTCAAGGTTGATCTGGCTCCCTGACTTTTTTTCTCAGGAGGAGCGCTGATGGAGCACTTTGTCAGTACGGATTCTTTCCCGCTCTGTGAGGAGGTGTGCGGCGCGCGGAGCCCTTGGCCAGCTCCCATCTACGGACGGCTGTTGTCACTGGGACTGTGACTACGGCTCCGAGGAGCGCCTTGGCATGGGCTGCTTTCGGCTGTAAAGACCCAGTTATCCACCTTATGTGAAGAAGCCAACAGGGCGTGGAGTGTGTTCCCGGTTTCAGTGGCTGCCATGGCTGGTACTCCATGCGGATGACGGAAGGAAGGCGCCTCCCTCCGTGGGCCCTGAGATCTGTGCTGGACTCAGCTCTGTGGCCGTGTCCGGGTGGAGGGCAGCCACAGACCACGCATGGCAGGTGCATTGCTCTGCTCCATGAGAATTTTATATACAAAAGCGGACCAGCTGGGCTCGGCCTCTGGATCATAATCTGCCAACCCCTAGGTAAGAGATTTTGAGTATTTACTTAATTCTGTTCAACAGAAGGGAGCGAGTAATGGAAAAGACCCGATTCAGTGTGTATCAGGAAGGATCGGTGTAAATCCGACTCATTAAATGAATTTACAGTATTCAATGTATTATGCTTTTAGGGGTTAAAATGGGTCACACAAGAACAGCATGCCCTTGACTGGCTTGGCGGGGCACCTCAGTGTTTCGACGTGTGGTTTCTGTGCTCACCGGGGCTGGAGGCCCCTGTCAGTGCGTCTGGGATTCTGGATTCTTCTCCTGGCTTTGTTATATTTGTGTGAGCTTGTGCACGGTTAGAGGTTTGGGCTAAACTTGGGTAGAAATGGGTGGCTCACAGGCTGCAAAAGTTCTGTGAACCCTTTCTGCCCCCAGTTGATTACTGTTATAAAGATTAGAATATTATTACATAAAAGCTGGATTTTTAGTTTCCTTCACATTGGAATAGCTGCCAGCATTGGGCCTGCGTTCATTTCTCTAGGGCAACGTTGGCTGCAGTAGAGATGGCAGCCCCCCACTGGGGTGTGTGCGCTGGCCCCACAGGCCCCGCCCTCTGGACTTGGTCACTTCGGCTCTCAGGTTACCCACCTCCTTGGCTTCTAATGTCGCGTCCCTGGACTGCACAACGTACAAGCCTCTCACCACAACAAGACTCAATGATTCTGTGTGTTAGAAAAAAATAGACAGTGAGGCAAGTGTATACTTGTGCTGTTGAATTCATAGGATTAACTCTGGAAGTGGGTGGCGATTTGTATTCTTCCTCCAGGTACTCTCCACTTCTCCTGGCTAGAAAGGTTCTGCTACCCGTCCCGAGGACAGGCTCAGCCAATGGAACGGGAAAGGAAGTGACTCTGCCCCTTATTGACAGAAACTTTAAAAGCCGCAGAACGTTCCCGCACCCTCTCCCTCTGCCGTGAGCCTGGCAGTGCTCAGGATGGGAAAATTGTTTGACCTGGGCCTGAGGATGCAGGTGCTATCCCCAGCCTGCAGTGGGTGAGAAGCATGGCAGGTGATTCAGCTTTGTGTTTTCAAGCCGTGGAGGTGTTCGGAGGTTGTTTGCTACCATGCTTTGTCCCTGCAAACACAGCCATGGAGAAGGCCACCGGCAGAGCCTGACCTGCTGTGTTATCTGTTCAATTACTTTTTGAGGAAATATGGCCGTGAGATGAGTAAAACATGATTCCTACCTTTAGGGACCTCAAAGCAGTGGATTAAAGGAAGTCCCAGATCAAACCACAGAGTTCCTAAGAGCAAATGTTGTTAAGGTTGGCAAGTCCCTCTTACCCACTGTTTTGCCTTCTGAGATTTCAGTTACTCTCAGTCAATCATAGTCCAGAAACATTAAGTGAACAATTCCAGAAATAAACAGCTCACAAGTTTTAACTCGTGTTCCATTCTGAGTAGTGTGATGCAGTCTCAGGCCGCCCATTCAATCCCACCTGAGGCGTGACTCCCCTCTGTCCAGCAGATCCACCCGTCTATACTGCCCGCCTGTCCGCCACCTAGCGGCCATCTCAGTCATAAGCTCGTCAAGATAGCTTGATGATACCATGCCGTGTTTTCAAGGAACGCTCATTTTACTTAATAATGGCCCCAAAGTGCCAGAGTAGTGATGCTGGTAATTCAGAAATTTGAAAGAGAAGCTGCAAAGTGCTTCCTTTAAGTGAACAGGTGAACGGTCTTGACTAACCCAGGAAAGGAGAAAATCATATGCTGAGGTTCCTAATGTCTGTGGTGAGAAGGAATCTTCTATTCATGAACTAGTGAGGAAGGAAAAAGAAATGCATCCAAGTTTTGCTGCCACACCTCAGAGTGCAAGAGTTACAGCCACAGTGCATGGTGTTTGGTTCAGATGGAAAGGCCATTACGTTTTGGGGGTGGAGGGGAGGACAGGAACAGAAACATGTTCTCATTGATGGCAATTGGGTTCCTTACTGTCTGTGGTTTCAGGTGTCGGCTGGGGGTCTTCAAATGTTTGCCTCCAGGATACAGTGTACGGGGGGATAAAGGGAGACTACTAGCTCTCTCAGTATCCAGAATAAACAATAGATTTTTGAAACATTCCTGAGAGAATCCTGGGAGTTGCATATTGGCCAGTCTTATTCTCTAAAGTTGTTGCTTCTAAAGGGTGGGATGACAGAAAATTTCGGAAAAGAAAACCTTTGCTGAAAGGCAACATTATTTCTGTTGGCAGAAGGCGACTTGAGCAATCTAGATTTTCCACGGTGTATGCGTATATAGGAATAAAAGGCATGGCTGTTTGTAATTTATATGAGATTTAAAAGCAAGTGCAAAAATCTGACTTAAAGATGAGATAGGGATACACAGATGCTTCTCTGGAAAGAAACAGGAATGTTGTCCCTCAGGAATGAATGCCTAACCTTGCATAGTTGAAGCTCCCCTAAGTATGCTGCAGATAACGTGGATGTGAGCTGGCTCCAAGCTTTCTGAGAAGCAGAAGTAATTCGATTCCCACTCAGGGTTCAATTGCAGCAACTCTCTCAGCCTAGTGTCTACTTAGTATCCTTGTGACTCAAACCCCAGCTGTGCTGGGGAGTGGGAAGGGTGTGATGATGAAAGATGAATAAACCAGTGTTCAGCTCAGCTGGGAGGGGCTCCCAGAGCCTCAGTGGAAGGGCCTTACTACCTTTCCAGGTAACTCTGTCTCTTCCAGAACATCCCCAAGAACTGGTCTCTAGACTTTGGGTTGACTCCAAGGAGAACAGCCAAGGCCTTCCAGAATCTGGTCTTTGGAGCTGGCGTGCGTGTCTGGAAGGATCCTGGATCAGAACCAGTTTGGTTATTCCTCAGTTCTTGTGCTGGACATGGGGCATTCCATGTTGATGAGTGGTTGTGGGGATGCCGGCTGAAAGACCAAGCTAGACAAAGGCCTACAAGAATTGCAAGGAGGCAAATCCCAGAAAGGAAATCGCAGGAAAATGTCTTAAAAAATGAAAGCAGATTAGAAAGGTGGTTTGATATTAAGATATCAATGATGCCAAGTCCCATTTTCATCTTGGTCTGGACCCTAGACAGCAACAAGGGACAGTGGAAATCTGATTTAATTAAATCAATACTTATGTAAAATATTTTAAATTTTTTTTAGAAGAATGAGCTAGTTTTCTCCAAATACAAGACGGAGGCTAAAGCTTTCTTTTAGCCAATTAATACATTCTTAAAACTGAGATCCAAAGCATTTCTTTTTCTGAACAAATTATTTTTCATGAAAAAGAAATTTATGTATTATTGTCATTAGTAAACTTGGAATTTTTGGTTTCCTGTCAAGTCCTAAAAATGTCTGCAGATGTATCAATAAGATTTTCTGCACCATATACAAATAGTAAATATTTTTATACCATTAATTTTACATAATGGTTGCACCACTTTATAGATCTCATTTCAATGCCACACTTCTTATTATAATCATAATAAGTTGTTGTATTCGGTTCAGAATGTGAAATCTGTTACACATTTTCAGGAAAACTTTAGAGATGCAGACAAATTTGTGCTGCATTTACATGCTTTAAATGGACACAGTGAGTTCTTGTAATCTGTCTGAGGATCTTCCACTCAAGATGCAAAATCACTTGTAATGATATTTTAAGAACATCTAACCCATTTATGGTTCCTTAGAAATCCAGGCACAGGCCGGGCATGGTGGCTCACGCCTGTAATCCCAGCACTTTGGAAGGCCAAGGTGGGTGGATCACCTGAGGTTGGGAGTTCGAGACCAGCCTGCCCAACATAGAGAAACCCCATCTCTACTAAAAAATACAAAATTAACCGGGTGTGGTGGTGCATGTCTGTAATCCCAGCCAGGAGTCTGAGGCAGGAGAATCACTTGAACCCTGGAGGTGGAAGCTGTGGTGAGCCGAGATCATGCCACTGTTCTCTAGCCTTGGTAACAAGAGTAAAACTCTGTCTCAATAAAAACGAAAAAAAAAAAAAAAAAATCCAGGTACAAAACACAGGAAATGCTTTGAATACTTTCCAGATGGTCGCATTTTCCAGCAAGAACATTTTTGGATGCTATATTTATTAATGTGGTGGGAGTTTTAAAGCAAAAGTAGTAGTCCTAAATATTTTGCAAACTTTTTGGAGACCTGGAGCATGAGCGTTGAAGTATAATGAACCTTGGGGTTGAGAAGATGAGACAGTTGAATTCAGTAGTCAACAAACACCCAAGAGATGCATGATGATAGAGACAGACCTGTGCTGCTCTTGCGCTGAGAACTCATGCTTCCCAACCAACCGAGCAGAGTTGGGCATTAAGTACCTCCTGTGTACCAGGCACCATCCTAGACACAGGGGAAGCAAATATGGTGAAAACCTGGATCTGTTCTTTAGGAGTCAGAGTTCAGGGTTAGGAAACAGGCACTGGCAAAAGCATTAATGACCCAATAGAGCAACATGCGCATGCTGAATTGCTGTGATCCACAGAGGAGGACGTCCTAATTCTCCTTGTAATGCCACTGCTCACCTATTGTCATATACAAATCTCTGTTATGTTTGGGGGAATTATTCCCTTATGAATCTTGCATCTCTAAGGGAGAGCTCAGAAACTGTTTTCGAAGCTTTTCTTGGCAACTCCGGCCCAGGTATGCCCTGGCTTGTTCCATTTGTGTACGGCGCTTTTAGACTTGGTTCTGAGCAAACAGAAGAAAGAGGGCAGTGCCATGGAGAGAAATCTAAACCCAGAGTTCAGAGGCCTCCTTGGAAGAGTGCCCTCTGTTGCAGTGAGAGCCGTGCACCTGTGCCCAGTGTGGAAGTAGCCATATCTTCAGGGGTATGACTTAGGTTTTGTTCTTGGCTGAGTATCCTTTGAGTCTGATTCTGTGTGCCTTCCCAGAGATAAATTCCCCATAAGGTAATGTACAGAAAAATGAGTGAGGGATAAAAGACTACAAATTGGGTTCAGTGTATATTGCTTAGGTGATGGGTGCACCAAAATCTCATAAACAACCACTAAAGAACTTACTCATGTAACCAAATACCATCTGTTTCCCACAAAACCTATGGAAATAAAAATGTTTTTAAAAAGAACTTCACTTTCACATGGCTTACAATTTTATGTATCATGCTGGTCATAGAGCGACTTGACCTGTGCATTGTCATCAGCGTCTCCCCTTCCACTGTGACTGAATGGCCGCCCTCCTTCTCGGTGTTGATAGGTAGAGCGGCCTTTGCCTGAGAGGGATACTTGTTTGTGGATTTGTGGGTTCAGGCTGCTTTCTGATGCTTCCAATGCCTTCTAAAGGTTGCCTCAAGGAAGAGACTTTGAGTCATCTGGCAGACGCAAACAATGCCAAGATCTACTTGGAAAGTTGTTGCCATAAGAGAATTGATTAATTTGCCCACGGACCTCTAGCTGTGAACAAACCCCAGCTCACCGTTGTGAAATATGAAGTGATTGAGCTGCTTTCAGTGCATTCCAGTGCTTAATTACACTGTTGTTCTTGCAGTTGGAAACCATATGGATACCCTTATTTCAGTTATTTAATGAGATTGGAGGTCAGCTCTTCTCCCCAGCCCCAACCCCCGGCCAACCATCCACACCACATGGTGATTGAGGTGCAGGCCTTAATAATGTGGTGTATTAAAAGCACAATATTTAATGGTACTCAGTCTCAAACAGGTTGGCAAGGGATTTGGCAGCAACTGTGAATAATTTGCGGAAGGTTTCTCCTGGAGCACTGACTTTTATTAATTTGCCAACTTCCCTGATGTAAACAGTGACTCATTTTTCATGTAAATTTCTTCTTAGGACATAATTGTTCTGACAGTGAATACTCTGTATGGGAGGTGATCTAGACTTGAAAATAGCATTTTTCTCAAAAAGTCAATCTCTGTTTCAGTATAAAAGCTACTGAAAGTGGATTTATTCAAATAAATAGAAAGTAAATGAGATGGCATTCCCTGCTGTGAATGCATTACAGCCTGTGCTCATTGGAAACAGGGAGAGACAGCTGGGCCCTAGGTTTTTGAGTAGAAAAGTCTCTAGTTCTTTATTTTCAGGGCTATAAATGCATTAACTTCAGATTTGACTGACTTATCTTGGTTGGTTGCTGGAGAAAGGCCCTGAAAAGTATCATCTGCGTCTCAGCTTGGTAGCTTACACCTCTCATCCCAGCATTGTGTGTGTGTGTGTGTGTGTGTGTGTGTGTGTGTGTGTGTGTGTGTATACACATGTATACATATATAAATACATAAATTAGTTGCGTGTGGTGCTGTGCACCTGTGGTCCCAACTACTTGGGAGGCTGAGGTGGGGAGACAGCTTGAGCCCAGGAAGGTCAAGGCTGCAGTAAGCTATGATCTGTGCCACTGCACTCCATCCTGGACTTCAGAGTGAGACCCTGTCTCAAAAAAAAAAAAAAAAATCACCTGCTTAGCTTCATAGGTACAAAGAGAAACCTGTGGAAATATTCCAATTGCCTTTCAGTAACATGTATTTACTTTCAGCAGGAGAATGAACATATTTTACCTACTATTAAAACACTCTGATCATAAGTCTAACCTGGTTCACTAATTAAAATATCCAACAGCATAGCAGCCAAAAAGCTAGTCAAATAAGATATCGAGAGGGTGGCATTGACAAAGTCTACCAGGGAAGTGATACTGAGAATTCTATTTCCATTTACATAAAAATAAAAAAAGGAATTCTCTCTTTTGTGGCATGGATTCCAGAACAGTGTAGAGCAGTATTTTCCAAACCTGGTAACTGTGAAAATTGTCAGAATAAAAATGGAATCACTTTTATTAAAAGCAAAAACGAAAACAAAAGAAAACCCCTGGCAACTGTAGCAGGGAAAGCCATGAAAAGAGCATCTTGAAGCTTGTACACCCAATAACAAAAACCCACACTTGCACACAGGACATCACAACCTTACACACAAAAGAATGCTTCCTCAAGGACATCTGTCCAGCAACTGCCTGTCCAACCTCAGACTGACGTCACCCTTGTTATTGATCCTAGGATCAATAGCCAAGGATAATTCTTTCAAAACAATTACATAATCCTCATTGTTTTCTCTAAGAACCTTCTTTTTGTTTGCCTCCCTGAATACTCACATAGTTACTAAGGCACACATATTCTGATTATAATCCCCTATTCCCCAGTAAATGTCTTTTGTTTTTTAGAGAGAGCCTCTGTCTGTTTGATGTTTAGGTTGGCACAATGCAGCGTAATCACCTGAGCAGCTTATTAAACAGCAGTTCTCTGCTCTGCTGGGACTAGTGGAGCCGCTGGTGGGGAGAGGTGGTGATGAGGTCTGGGGGTAGAAGCCCTTTTGTGTCTGTGTTTCAACACTTTCTCAGATTGCGATTCTGCATCTGAACCCACCCCAGTAGAGGACCTGTGTCTGGTCACTGTTCACTGTTTAGACAGTCTCTAATGAGAAATTTTTATAGGTTGAACTTTATATTTTAAAAAAATAACATTAGCATTGTTAACAGAGTCTTTTCTGAGCATAACTTACCTTCTAAGAAGCTGGGCAACTTTAATCTTGGAAAGCAACAGACTGAACGCAAACATGGGTGGGCTGCTCCTCAGACAGGAGCCACACTGGTGCTTTCATGTATTTTGAGCTTCTCACCTTAGCAGAGCATCCTGAAACACTGAGGGGGTATAACTGTTCCTTCGTTCTCTAGAATTTACACACAAACAAAAAGGGAGTGTGGATGCCGACAGCAAAGTGTGTCCATGAGCCACGGGCTGGCCGTGCAGAGATAAGAATCTTTCAGTGCTGCTGACCAGTCCCAGTACGTTGGGAGTAATAATGAAAAAACTTGTTTTCTGAATAATACAAAAGTATGTGGGAGAAGAATATTAACCAAATTAAATAGAGGCCAAAGCAATTCAACCCAAAGTTGCCCATGCTACAGTCGCCATAAGATCATACCTTTGTGCTGCTCACTTTGTAAATAAAGCAAAGAAAGAGAGAGAGAGGAAAGAAAGGAAGGAAGGAAAGGAGGGAGGGAGGAAGGAAGGGAGGAAGAGAAAAGAAAAGAAGAAAAGAAAAGAAAGAAAGGGGCCCCAACCCAGCAAACAAACAGCAGGAATTGTTTTGGAAGAAGCAGGCTCTGTAGTCACTGCTGAGGGGTCGCCGAGGACGACAGTCAGAAGGCTTCTATCCAAGTATCTTTCCTCTTCTGTCACTTGCATTTGCATTTTTAACCAGAAGAGATGTTTGTAATGAGACAGGAATACAGACAAATCCCTCTGCCACATATTCTGTTTAAGAATACAGTATTTTCAGAAATTTAAAATAAAAATGTTTCTGCAAAGAACCTCTACTTACACAGAAAGCTCACCCATAGTGCCTTAAATGACGATAATCAGAATACCAGTTTTCTCTGACTGTCATTTTATTATCTCATGGTCCTGTCCTGCAGTATAGCAAACCATCCTCGCAGCAGCCCGCAAAGATAGAAATGACAGGTTCTCATTATTCCCAGAAAAGGGAGAGGAGAGGATTCACCCAAGAATCCCGCATCTGGGAATGACAGAGCACGGGTTTGCATCAGCATGTCTGACTACTGGCCTCACTCCTTCCAGAAGAGAAGGCACGTTGGCTGAAGAGCAGGCACCTTATAAAGCCAGAAGAGGCCGGGAGGGCATTGCCTGAGCCGCGGGGACATGGCCGCTCTCCAGCAGGCGTCACAGTTGCAGCGAGGAACAGGAGTCCTAGGACGCGGACATGATGACAGAGGTCAGTTCTGCACTCGAGTCTAACCGCTTAGCATTGAACACGTACCTTCTGCTGATGGGTGCCATGGAGAGGCCTTCCCAGTCTGTACAAAACGATTTTTATTTGAACTTTGAAATTTAGCTATGCTAATGATTTTAAAGCAAACCCTCACTGGCTCTGGACATTGTCTCTGCATACACGTGGAACCTTTGTGGATGGTTCAGCTCTTCTTCCGCCCTCGGATGTCCACCCTAGCCGAGGACTTGGTGTCGGCAGCATCCGGGCTTGCAGTGGCCACATCGCCGGCACTTGTTAGGCCCTGCTGGGTGCGCCTTTAAAATCGCCACTCCTGCCTGTCAACAGCTCCTCTTCGGCCATCTTCCAAGCAGTTATTACCTCAAAGGCACAGAGTAAGTAAGAGCATCCGTCAATCACAAGAAACAAACCAGCAAGCTCGTTTTCTGCGTGTGCTGAGTGGTGCTTTATTTTGTTGTGTTTTTTCCCACATGTTATATTACTATCACATTTATCCTACTGTGAGTATTACATATGCAGCTGTGACTCCTCACCCTTGCCTTATTAAAGCCTCAAGTTCCTGCTACAGTTTAGCCACAAAATCATGCAGCATAGATCAGTCTCTGGAAGGTTTTATGTTTTCATAGAGATAAAAATTTAAGCGAAAAATAGCAAGCACATTAATGAAAGTGCTGGTACCTACATGGAAGTCTTATAAAAGTAAAATAATTTTAAATTACCATAAAACATTTAAATTTAGTCACATAATTAACTGTCTTATTTATACGTGCTTTTATGACTTTCTCAATTCCTTTATGGGTGTAGATGGCACATAATTACAAGCCAGGCAATTATTAATTAACTATGGTATTTCCTGCAGTTAATTATTTGGAGAAATGCTTTCTTAAATGTTGGTCTAGTCAGTCCAGCCCATTATTATCTGGTCAGAATAAATATTACCCAGTGGCAAATGTACTCTCCATAGCAGAAAATCTGTACTTTAACTCCTTATTGGTAAAATACACACAACAAAAATTCACCATTTTGGTATGTAGAGTTCAGTGGCATTTTGTACCCTCATGATGTTGTGCAATCTTCACCACCATCTAGTTCCAGAATTTCCAAGAGAAAACTGAACCTGTTCATGGTCACTCCCTACCCGTCCCCAGCCGTGGGCACCACAGCGTTGCTTTCACTATGGGTTTGCCTATTCTAGACATTTCTTATGAATGGAATTAAATAATATGTGGTCTTTCGTGTCTGGCTTCTTTGACTTAACATAATGTTTTCAAGGTTCATCCACGTTGTAGCGTGTGTCAGAATATTACATTAGCTTTACAATGAAATTGTCCAGACATATGGAGAGGCTTTCTGCCTACCTACCTACCTGCCTGCCAATCTATCAATAATTACCTACCTAACTACCTACCTGCTTACCTATCTACCTACCTACCATACCTTTCTACCTACCTGCCTACCTACCTAGCTACCTACCTACCTGCCTATCTGCCTGTCTAGCTACTTACCTGTCTGCCCCTCTACCTGCATACCTATCTGGCCACCTACCTATCTACTTGCCTATCTACCTACCTACCTATCTACCTACTTACTTGCCTGCCCATCCACCTACCCACTCACCAGCCTGTCTACTTACCTGCCTACCTGCATACCTACCCATTACCTACCTGCCTCTCTACCTACCTACCTGGCTACCTGCCTATCTACCTACCTCCTTGCCTATCAACCCACTTTCCTACCTACTTACCTACCTACCTGCCTTCCTATCTACCTGCCTACATATCTACTCACCTAGCACCTACCCATCTACCTACCTGCCTATCTACCTACCTACCTGCATACCTACCTACCTATCTACCTACCTACCTGCTTTCCTGTATACCTACCTACCTACCTTCTCATCTACCTACCTACCTGCCTGCCTGCCTATCTACCTACTTACCTACCTGCCTACCATCTAGCCACCTACCTACCTGCCTACTAACCTACCTACCTACCATCTAGCCACCTATTTACCTGTATATCTACTTATCTACCTGCTTATGTAACTGGCCACCTACCTATCTACCCACCCACCTACCTACCTATCTACCTACCTGCCTACCTGCTTACTTACTTGTCTACCTACCTAGCCATCTACCTACCTACCTGCCTACCTACTTAGTTACCTGTCTACCTGCCTACCTATCTAGTTACCTACCTAGCCACCTACCTGTCCACCTGTCTACTTACTTACTTACCTATCTACCTGCCTACCTATTTACCTGTCTACCTACCTACCTATTTACCAGTCTACCTACCTGCCTGCCTGCCTACCTACTTACCTGCCTACCTGCCTGCCTACCTACCTATCTACCTGGCTACCTGTCTAGTTAGCTATCTACCCACCTGCCTACCTGTCTACCTATCTTCCTACTTACCTGCCCATCTACCTGACTACATATCTAGCCACCTGTCTACCTACCTACCTATCCACCTACCTGTCTACCTACCTGTCTGCCTATCTATTTGCCTATCTACTTATCTACGTAACTACCTGCCTACCCATCTACCTACGTACCTGTCTACCTGCCTATCTACCTACCTACCTATCAATCTACATTTCTACCTAGTTATCTACCTACCTGCCTACCTACCTGCCTATCTGCCTGCCTACCTGCCTATCTAGCTATCTACCTATCTACTTACCTTCCTGTCTATCACCTGTTATGCCCCAAGCATTAGGAGTAATTCCAGTCGGAATGTGTCAGTGACCAGCAGGAAGGGACCCCAGGTATTGCTCACTTTGACCACCCTGCTCTGGCACAGCTGCAGTCAGCCCTTTCGAGGCTATAAATGCTTTAGTTTGGGTTAAATATATGTGTGCATACACGTGCGCACACACACACACACACACGTCTCTTATTACTTTTAAGAAAATAAAAATGGGATCATACCACAATACTGGTTAGACTTAAAAAAATAATAACTAGAGGTCCTGGAAGTGTTTTTATATCAACGAATAACGATGTACTTTTTCTTTGTGACAGCTGCACTATATTCCACCTCATGGCATTATCATAACTGATTTAGCCAATGTCCTTTTGGTGGACATTTCCAATAGATTGGGGAGTTATTATTCTGTAACCTCATTAGTAGCGACTATTCTTAGTGGAAAATGATTTATTTTTATTTTTAATTAGCACTTAAATTTTATCGTCTTTCATATGCCTACAGTTTATTTGCATTTTACTTTTTCTTTTTTTCTTTTTTTTTTTTTTATAAAAAGAGAGAAAAGGAGAAAGAAACAGCAAAAGAAAGAAAAAAAAGAAAAAGAAAGGAAGAGATTT